>JAXIVJ010010476.1:15000-47047 GCA_036785665.1 Chirona hameri
TCAGTGTTGGTCTCAGTCGAGACGTATGGCCAGAGAGAACAGCAATCAATGGCCAGAGAGATCAATGGCCAGAGAGAACAGCGATTATCAAAATTTTGGGTTTTTGACTCCTAAAATAAAAATAAAACTGTTTTTTTAACACAAAATCAAAATTTTCAAAGATGTTAGAAAAACCGGAATATATGTGAGAGATAATGGATAATACCCATAACAAATTTCAAAGCAATATCTTCATTTTTGACTGAGTGATGGCTCCTTAAGTGTAAGCAACTGATGACGTCATTTTTTATAACTTTTTTTGATTTTTTTTGACAAGGTACGAACAAATAATTACCTTTTCTGTATTTCTGAGCAAAACTGGTCCAAAACTGGTCCAGCCTTTTTATTTACATTTATCAATTTCTAATTTCGAGGTTTTCTGAAGAGCAAAATCGCTGTTTTGGACATGGTAAATCCGAGGTCATTCACTTGACCTGGAAGGTCACCCGTTGACCTGAAACCTAAAAATCGCATACTGTTAGATTCCTCTCATGACAGGCAACATGCTGGTTCTTACCGCATTGCTCTAAGTTGCTTGGTTTGAAAGTTAACAGGGGGCAACGCATCTTTTGACGGGACGAAGGCACGCGAGAAGGTCCTGGAGCTTCTCGATTATCACGCTCAGATCTATCTGGCCCCATTTCCATCATCAACCGTCCCAACACAGCGCCTATCATACTCACAGCCTGTCACCCCAACTCTCACCAACGCTTCCAACGAACTCAATCGCCCAATGGAAGATAACATGGGGCTGTCACACGGGAGGCACAAAGTTGGAAGGATTTTGCTACCTCCGCTACCACCCAATATTGCGGCGACTATGGCGCACATATTGGGCTATGTCGAAATAATTGTGTTCAGAACATGCTCACAGCGTCCTTTGCACCAATCAGCGACTGCTCTTGTGGCAGAATTTCGCGCGTGTCAAATTTGACACGGAATCATCGAAGTAACTTGAATTGTGGAAATCTGTCTTTTTAGCCAGAATTTGTCACTTTTTCAGATGATTCCACCCGGTTGTTTTCACAAACGCTCGTTGGTGAGTTGGAAGGTTTTTGCACCTCTGCCCCAGCCTCTGACACGGATCGTGCCACCAGCGAGCGCAGGTGAGCTGGCCGGACGCCGTCCAGGCTGGCGCTCGAACTGGGTGGGAAGGAGTTGATGGCACGCAGGACGTCGACTTCGGTCGCGATGAGCGTCGCTGCGTCTTCGGCTGGCGGGTGCGAGTCGCGCAAGCTGAAAGGCGGCTTGGAATGCTTGTCGCTGATGCGCGCGGCCACTTCGTTGGAGGGACTCGCGAATGTGTCATCGGACGTGAGGACTCGTAGTGCCCCGCGCACATCACCGTCAGCCAGTATGGATGACACTCGTCGAGAAACTTCCTTTGCAGCACCATTGGTGGTGCAGCGAGCAGTGGCACGCTTGGAGGGCTCGATATTTGTGATTTCACCGTTATTCTCGAGAGTGGCGATGTTGTGACGGATTTCCGAAGCAAGGGAGCTTCTGTGAGACTTGTCTCTGCGCGATTTAGGCTCTCGGAGAACAGCGTAGGCGAAGCCCAGGAGGGATTTCCAACGAAAAATGCCTTACTTTCTGAGACTATTTCCACCATATTGGTGGGTTAGACATATTTTCCAAAAAAATGCAATGTTATTACAAATGAGCATGAGCAAGCAGTTCTACGAAAGAAGGTTTTCCAGCTACACTTATTTCAGCATTCAGGGACCGGTAAAAATAAAAAAAATGCAAATTTGACAAAGTTGTTTGCGTGATACAACTCATCCTGCGATTCCTATACATTATAACACCATCATTAGAACATCATCCGCACGGGATTTTAGTTAAACACAACTCGATCAACTTGCAGCACGAACAAGCACTTCAAACATCTATATTACTATTTGATAAGCGTCTGTCTGTCTGTGTCTGTCTGTCTGTCTATCCGCAACGAATTTAAAGGTCCCAGTTATCCCAGTTTTGTTTAGTTTTTTAATATAAATTTAGTCCGAATGTTTTTGAATGGATGGATTTTCGAGGTCAGGCCCCGCGCTAAGCATAGCTTGTTGCGCAGGCCCCGACCCCACCACCCGATCAAGCATTCCTGGCGTCCGGCAGAATTTAGAAGCGAAAGTTGTACGTGCCCGACATACCTGGACACGGTCCGCCCGCCATCTGACGTCACCTGACCTTGAGTGCGACCACTGCCACCGGCTACAGGCCATCCCAGTCAGGAGCAAATAGCGAGCGCCGAAGCGACTCGAACCCGGGCTGCCACTACCGGGTGAGGTCAGAAGTCCGGCGCTCTCCCAACTGAGCTCCAGGGGAGGACAGTTAATATGCACTATGCACATGCACATTTCAACAGGGCGCTTCTTTCAGGGGATCGGCACTAATACGCTTCCGAGCTGCCTTTCGGAAAAAAATGGGCTAGCGGGTTAACGGGTGAACTGGTCAACCCTTTGCATGGAGCGACATAACTATGCATGGGTGGGGAGAGGGGCTCACGGGCACGTATATTGATGTGTGTATCTGCATCCAGGAGGCTCCACATAATTGGGACATAATTCGATATTCGATATGGTGATCAACATAGCTAAGCATGGATGCATTGATGGGGATGGATGGGTGGGGAAGGGGCGGGGGGGGGGGGGGGGGGGAGGGGGGGGGGGGTGCACATTGCACGTGCTCTTCTTTTGGTGTGGGTACCACCATCCAGGAGATACCAGGTAATTAGTTTCATGTCATGGATGACGAGTGGAAGGGTGTATGAGTGGGTGTCTGTCACATTCGTGCCAACAGTGATCCCTTTATTGTATAAGGATCTACCGTTCCACAGCTTAAAAACAAATATATATGCTAAGCCGGGGTAGAGTTTTCACGGGTTTAATGGGTTTATAACGGGTGCCATGGGTGTACCACAGGTATAATGGGTGAGTACCGGCTATAACGGGTTTATCACGTGTTCCACAAGGGCACAACTGGTACCACGGGTGTATGTCGGGCACCGTAGGTTTTTGACGGATATCTCTAGTGTATGACGGGTACAAAAACGTATTATAGGTACGACGGGTGTGCCACGGGTAAAACAGGTTATCAATCCCTAATTGCCTTAGTCTATCACTGGCTTGCACCACCACTCGACCTGTAATCGTTCAGCGAAGCGGACGGGTTAGCACTAGTTTACCACTATCTGTGTGATGTGGTCCCGGCGCTCTGTGTGATGTGGCCCAGGCGCTCTGTGTGGTGTGGTCCCGGTGCTCTGTGTGGTGTGGTCCCGGAGCTATGTGTGGTGTGGTCCCGGCGCTCTGTGTGGGGTGGTCCCGGAGCTCTGTGTGGTGTGTACCGAGTCCCGGAGCTCTGTGTGGTGTGGTCCCGGAGCTATGTGTGGTGTGGTCCCGGCGCTCTGTGTGGGGTGGTCCCGGAGCTCTGTGTGGTGTGTACCGAGTCCCGGAGCTCTGTGTGATGTGGTCCCGGAGCTCTGTGTGGTGTGGTCCCGGAGCTCTGTGTGATGTGGTCCCGGAGCTCTGTGTGGTGTGGTCCCGGAGCTCTGTGTGGTGTGGTCCCGGAGCTCTGTGTGATGTGTACCGAGTCCCGGCGCTCTGTGTGGTGTGGTCCCCCGGAGTCCCGGAGTTATGTGTGATGTGGTCCCGGCGCTCTGTGTGGTGTGGTCCCGGCGCTCTGTGTGGTGTGGTCCCGGAGCTCTTTGTGGTGTGGTCCCGGAGCTCTGTGTGGTGTGGTCCCGGCGCTCTGTGTGGTGTGGTCCCGGCGCTCTGTGTGGTGTGGTCCCGGAGCTCTGTGTGGTGTGGTCCCGGCGCTCTGTGTGATGTGGTCCCGGAGCTCTGTGTGGTGTGGTCCCGGAGCTCTGTGTGGTATGGTCCCGGAGCTCTGTGTGGTGTGTACCGAGTATCGGAGCTCTGTGTGATGTGGTCCCGGCGCTCTGTGTGGTGTGGTCCCGGCGCTCTGTGTGATGTGGTCCCGGCGCTCTGTGTGGTGTGGTCCCGGAGTTCTGTGTGATGTTGTCCCGGAGCTCTGTGTGGTGTGGTCCCGGCGCTCTGTGTGATGTGGTCCCGGAGCTCTGTGTGGTGTGGTCCCGGCGCTCTGTGTGATGTGGTCCCGGAGCTCTGTGTGGTGTGTACCGAGTCCCGGAGATCTGCGTGGTGTGGTCCCGGAGCTCTGTGTGATGTGGTCCCGGAGTTCTGTATGGTATGTACCGAGTCCCGGAGCTCTGTGTGGTGTGGTCCCGGAGCTCAGTGTGGTGTGGTCCCGGAGCTCTGTGTGGTGTGTACCGAGTCCCGGAGATCTGCGTGGTGTGGTCCCGGAGCTCTGTGTGATGTGGTCCCGCAGTTCTGTATGGTATGTACCGAGTCCCGGAGCTCTGTGTGGTGTGGTCCCGGCGCTCTGTGTGGTGTGGTCCCGGAGCTCTGTGTGGTGTGTACCGAGTCCCGGAGATCTGCGTGGTGTGGTCCCGGCGCTCCGTGTGATGTTTTCCCTGCGCTCTGTGCGGCGTGGTCCCGGCGCTCTGTGTGGTGTGGTCCCGGAGCTCTGTGTGATGTGGTCCTGGAGCTCTGTGTGGTGTGGCCCTGGAGTTCTGTATGGTATGTACCGAGTCCCGGAGCTCTGTGTGTTGTGGTCCCGGCGCTCTGTGTGATGTGGTCCCGGAGCTCTGTGTGGTGTGGTCCTGGAGCTCTGTGTGATGTGGTCCCGGCGCTCTGTGTGGTGTGTACCGAGTCCCGGAGCTCTGTGTAGTGTGGTCCCGGAGCTCTGTGTGGTGTGGTCCCGGCGCTCTGTGTGATGTGGTCCCGGAGCTCTGTGTGGTGTGATCCCGGAGCTCTGTGTGATGTGGTCCCGGCGCTCTGTGTGGTGTGGTCCCTGTGATAGAGTGAACCTACCGGTTTCTGTACCTGACCTCGCCCTTGCGACCTACCCGGTCACCGTGTCTGGTAGCGTCCCTGCGACCCTGTCTGGGGCGTGCGGTCGGGCCGAATACAAGCCAGTACTGACCGGACCACCGTGTGTACAACATTGGCGACGAGGTGACTCGAGAGCGGAGGATTCTGGTGGAATGTGACTCAAGTGGGACTGGATCGGGAGAGTGACGCTCAGCTGTGGCAGGTATGGCAGGCATTGGACGGATGCCAGCGTTCGATCCGAGTTTGGAGTGTTTCGGGACTTATTCGCGCCGGGTTGAGCAGTATTTCATTGCGAACAGCGTGAAGGAGGAGGAAGATGTGCGCCGCCGTGCAATTTTCCTGAGTGTAGTGGGCGGAAATACATTTAGTTTGTTGGAAGATTTGATCGCACCTGCCACAGAGAACTCAGTGAGTTATAAGGATATCGTCAAGATTTTGTTGGACCATTTTGAGCCTGCGTCATCAGCGATCGTTGCAAGATATCAGTTTAACCGGGCAGTTCGAGAAGCGGGAGAGTCCGTATCGGCATTTGTTGCCAGGCTGCGTCACTTAGCAAAACTCTGTCATTTTTTGAGTGCCACGGTCGATGAAATGCTGAGGGACCGATTTGTTTGTGGCCTACGGAACGAATATGTTCAAGCCAAGCTCCTAAAGGAGGCGAATCTATCGCTGACATCGGCCATTAAAATCGCCCAACTCAGCGAATCGGCAGACGCGGACGCTTCCCAGTTCAGCGGGGCGCCGGCGTCTGGTGACGTCATCAACTCCCTCGGCAGGGACGGCGCCGGAGGTGACGTCATCAACTACTTCAGCCGGGGCGGCGCCAGAGGTCGCGGCAGCTACGGCCGCGGACGGGGACGTGGCGCCGGGCTCGGCCAGCAGCGGCACTGGTCGCGCGGCGGCTACGGCACCGGCGGTGATGCACCCGTCATCATGGGATCTCCAGGAGGAAGAGGACGTGGCAGCGGCATGCACTGGCAGCCTCGCGATGCCGGTCGTGGACAGCTGAGCCTGATGCAGTGCCCCCGCTGCCTGCGACAGCACGCCGAGGCCGAGTGTCCGGCCCGGCAGCTGCGCTGCTACAGGTGCCACGCCGTGGGTCACGTGCGTGCCGCCTGTGCATTCGGCGGGGCGCCGCGTGTGCAGCATCTCAGCGAGCCGGGGCTGGAGACATCCCAGGACGGCGGCGGGCTCGGAGGAGCGTGCTTGCTGGACCCAGCGCAGGCGGTGTCGACCGCCTCGGAAGGGTTTGATGATAATGATGATGATGTGTACTTTCTGTTCCGATCTCAGGAGGTGAAAGTGTCTGCTGAAAGGAAGCCGCCACTGTGTGTCGATGTTTTGGTGAATGACAAACCTGTGCGGCTTGAGATTGATACGGGGGCGGCGTTGTCTGTGTGCTCAGAGGAGGAGTATAGGAGGATCTGGCCGGTAGATGGCCCTGTGGTTCAGCCGTGTGCCAAAGTGTTGAAGACGTACAGTGGTGAATTGCTGCCCACTATGGGACAAGCACAGGTTCAGGTTAGGTATGGGTCTCAAGTGGCGGACCTATCACTGGTCATTCTGAAGGGATCTGGTCCGTTTCTGTTTGGTCGGGACTGGCTGGCCAAACTCAGACTGGATTGGCCTGCCATCTGTCGGGTGTCGACTGATGCCTCCATTGACGAGCTGGTGACTGAGTTCGCCGATGTTTTCAGTCCGGAGTTGGGACGCTATTCTGGCGAGCCGGTGAGCATCGAGGCCGACCCCGATGTCCAGCCGCGGTTTTTCAAGCCTGGCCCTGTGCCGCTGGCGTATCGTGAACAGGTAGAGCGGCAGCTGCAGGCCGAGATTGATCAGGGACTCTGGGAACCCGTGAGATCGAGTAAGTGGGCTGCGCCGTTGGTTCTCGCGCCAAAGTCTGACGGGTCTGTGCGTATTTGTGGTGATTATCGTCTCGCCGTAAATAAAGCAGCTCCAGTTGAGCAGTATCCGTTGCCGCGTTTCGAGGAGCTGGCATCGAAGCTCCAGGGGAGTACGGTGTACTCCAAGGTCGACCTCAAGGCGGCATACAATCAACTTTTGCTTGAAGAGAAATCCAGAGAATATCTCACAGTCAACACGCTCAAGGGTTTGTTGAAGCCGACTAGGCTTGGGTTCGGCTATTCCTCGGCTCCCGCGCTGTTTCAGAGAACGATGGAGACGCTGTTGGCGGGCATCCCAGGCACCTGTGTCTTCTTGGATGATGTCGTATGCTCGGGGAAAACGCTGCAGGAGCACAATCTCGCACTGCGAGAGGTGCTGACTCGGGTTCGGGATGCAGGTCTCAGGCTGAACAGGGATAAATGTGTTTTCGGCGTGAGCAAAGTCCTGGGACCTGCATCCCGTGAGCAAAGTCCTGGGAAGTCCTGGGACCTGGGACACCAGATCAGCGGCAAAGGTGTCGAGCCAACGAACGACAAAGTGACAGCTGTCGCTGAGGTTCCAGAGCCGCGCAATGTGTCGGAGTTACGCTGTTGGCTGGGGCTAATCAACTTCTATGGGAAGTTTCTGCGGGGACTGGCCTCCACACTGGCACCGCTGTACGCGCTGCTGCGTAGGGACGCCATGTGGAAGTGGACAGACGTGGAGAGGAGGGCGTTTCAGGACGCTAAGCGCCTCTTGCAGTGTCCCCCGGTTCTGGCGCATTTCGATCCCCGCTTGCCAATCATTTTGGCATGCGACGCTAGCCCGGTCGGCATCGGGTGTGTCCTCAGTCAGAAGACGCCCTCTGGTGAGCGTCCAGTTGCGTTTTACTCCCGCACTCTCAATGATACTGAAAGGCGCTATTCTCAGACGGACCGAGAGGGTTTGGCGGTGGTGGCAGGAGTCAAACGTTTTCATTTCTACTTAGCTGGTAAAACGTTCGTGATTCAAACAGACCACAAACCATTGCTGGGTTTGATCGGTGAGATGAAGCCTCTGCCGCTCATGGCATCGCCCCGGGTGGTCCGCTGGGCGCTGATGTTAGGGTCATACGACTACCATCTGGAGTATATTCCAGGAACGAGACAGGTGCACTGTGACGCCCTGAGTCGTCTACCGGTGCCGGGTGATGTGACGTCACCGAGTCCCGTGCCTGCCGAGACCGTCCATCTGGAGTTCCTGAATGACTCGCCGGTCTCTGTTGATCAGATTCGCAGTTGGACGGCGCGCGATCCCGTGCTGTCAGTGGTTCTGAAGTTCGTCAGAGATGGGTGGCCGCAGAACACAGCGTCGCTAGGGCCAGATTTTCAACCTTTCAAGTGTCGAGAGGCGGAACTCAGTGTTCAGGATGGTTGCATACTGTGGGGTGCTCGGGTAATCATTCCACCACAAGGTAGAACACAGATATTGGCAATGCTACATGAAGGACACAAAGGCGAATCTCGTACGAAATCGTTTGCACGTATGTATGTGTGGTGGCCGAATTTAGATGTCCAAATAGTTTCAATCACAAAACAGTGTGAAATATGCCAGGCGCACCGCCCGAATGTACCAGAAACGCCGATCCACCCGTGGGCGTGGCCGTCTCGACCGTGGGAGCGCATACATTTAGATTACTGTGGCCCGATGTCTGGCTGGATGTTTTTAGTTGTTGTTGATGCCCATTCAAAATGGATAGAGGTGTACCCCTCTCGTAGCACAGGCACAGCGGCGACACTCGAGTATTTGCGTCAGTCGTTTGCTTGTTCGGGGCTACCGCGCACGATTGTGACCGACAACGCATCATGTTTTACGTCAGATGAGTTTAAAATGTTCTGCAAACAGAATGGCATTGTGCACCTGACCACACCTGCGATGTCTCCAAAATCAAACGGACTGGCGGAGAAATGTGTAGGAACTTTCAAGAACAGTTTCAAAAAGCAACGTTTCGGTTCTGTTCACACCAAAGTATCTAGGTTTTTGTTTCATTATCGATCCACGCCGCACACCACGACTCGCACGTCTCCGGCAGAGCTGTTTCTGGGGCGCCGTATGCGAACCCCGCTGGACGTTCTTGTGCCTAATTTAGGCGAGACTGTGCGCCAGCGTCAAGCGAAACAAAAATTGTATCGAGACCAGCACACAGTGGAGCGCAATGTGAATGTAGGCGATTCTGTGTACGTGTCGGCTGTAGGCCGTTTGCGGGGTGGCGAGGAACAGGTATGGCTTCCCGGTGTGTTGGTGGGGAGGGCAGGTGTTAAGCTGTCGTGCGGTTGGAAGATGGTCGGGTAATTTATAGACATCTGGATCATGTCCGTCCGTCCCCCGGCCGTCCGTCTCGCCATCCTTCTCGCGGCGCCGGCCCTCCGAGCGCTGGGTACCCCCGCTCTCTCGTGGCCTCCCAGTGTATGCGTGCGATAGCACCGCAGCCGGCCGTGACGTCACCGCCGGCCACTGTGAGCGAGGCCGGTGTGTCTGGAGGTGAGGCTCGCTATGCTTTGCGAGACCGCGCGTCACTGCGTCAGCCCGATAGACTGGCATATGTTTGATGTGTCACTGATGTGTGTATAGATTTAGCGTATGTTATGATGTCCTCATTTAAAGGTGGAGGGATGTGATAGAGTGAACCTACCGGTTTCTGTACCTGACCTCGCCCTTGCGACCTACCCGGTCACCGTGTCTGGTAGCGTCCCTGCGACCCTGCCTGGGGCGTGCGGTCGGGCCGAATACAAGCCAGTACTGACCGGACCACCGTGTGTACAACAGTCCCGGCGCTCTGTGTGGTGTGGTCCCGGAGTTCTGTGTGATGTGGTCCTGGAGCTCTATGTGATGTGTACCGAGTCCCGGAGCTCTGTGTGGTGTGGTCCCGGAGCTCTGTGTGATGTGGTCCCTTAGCTCTGTGTGGTGTGGTCCCGGAGCTCTGTGTGATGTGGTCTCGGCGCTCTGTGTGGTGTGGTCCCGGCGCTCTGTGTGGTGTGGTCCCGGAGCTCTGTGTGATGTGGTCCCGGCGCTCTGTGTGGTGTGGTCCCGGCGCTCTGTGTGGTGTGGTCCCGGAGCTCTGTGTGGTGTGTACCGAGTCCCGGAGCTCTGTGTGGTGTGGTCCCGGAGCTCTTTGTGGTGTGGTCCCGGCGCTCTGTGTGATATGTACCGAGTCCCGGAGCTCCGTGTGATGTGGTCCCGGCGCTCTGTATGGTGTGGTCCCGGCGCTCTGTGTGGTGTGGTCCCGGAGCTCTGTGTGATGTGGTCCCGGCGCTCTGTGTGGTGTGGTCCCGGCGCTCTGTGTGATGTGGTTCTGGAGCTCTGTGTGATGTTGTTCCGGCGTTCTGCGTGATGTAGTCCCGGCGCTCTGTGTGGTGTGGTCCCGGAGCTCTGTGTGGTGTGGCCCCGGCGCTCTGTGTGGTGTGTACCGAGTCCCGGAGCTCTGTGTGATGTGGTCCCGGAGCTCTGTGTGATGTGGTCCCGGTGCTCTGTGTGGTGTGGCCCCGGCGCTCCGTGTGATGTGGTCCCGGCGCTCTGTGTGATGTGGTCCCGGCGCTCTGTGTGGTGTGTACCGAGTCCCGGAGCTCTGTGTCATGTGGTCCTGGAGCTCTGTGTGGTGTGGTCCCGGCGCCCTGTGTGGTGTGGTCCCGGAGCTATGTGTGATTTGGTCCCGGAGCTCTGTGTGGTGTGGTCCTGGAGCTCTGTGTGGTGTGGTCCTGGAGCTCTGTGTGGTGTGGTCCTGGAGCTCTGTGTGGTGTGTACCGAGTCCCGGCGCTCTGTGTGGTGTGGTCCCGGAGCTCTGTGTGGTGTGGTCCCGGAGCTCTGTGTGATGTGGTCCAAGCGCTCTGTGTGATGTGGTCCCAGCGCTCTGTGTGGTGTGGTCCCGGAGCTCTGTGTGGTGTGGTCCCGGCGTTCTGTGTGATGTGTACCGAGTCCCGGAGCTCTGTGTGATGTGGTCCCAGCGCTCTGTGTGGTGTGGTCCCGGAGCTCTGTGTGGTGTGGTCCCGGCGCTCTGTGCGGTGTGCACCGAGTCCCGGCGCTCTGTGTGGTGTGGTCTCGGAGCTCTGTGTGATGTGGTCCCGGAGCTCTGTGTGATGTGGTCCAAGCGCTCTGTGTGGTGTGGTCCCAGCGCTCTGTGTGGTGTGGTCCCGGAGCTCTGTGTGGTGTGGTCCCGGCGCTCTGTGTGGTGTGGTCTCGGAGCTCTGTGTGATGTGGTCCCGGAGCTCTGTGTGGTGTGGTCCCGGCGCTCTGTGTGGTGTGGTTCCGGATTCTGTTTGGTGTGTACCAAGTCCCGGGCCTCTTTGTGGTGTGGTCCCGGAGCTCTGTGTGGTGTGGTCCCTTAGCTCTGTGTGGTGTGGTCCCGGAGCTCTGTGTGGTGTGGTCCCGAAGCTCTGTTGTGTGGTATGGTCCCGGACCTCTGTGTGGTGTGTACCGAGTCTCGGAGCTCTGTGTGATGTGGTCCCGGCGCTCTGTGTGGTGTGGTCCCGGCGCTCTGTGTGGTGTGGTCCCGGCGCTCTGTGTGGTGTGGTCCCGGAGCTCTGTGCGGTGTGGTCCCGGAGCTCTGTGTGGTGGGGTCCCGACGCTCTGTGTGGTGTAGTCCCGGCGCTCTGTGTGGTGTGGTCCCGGCGCTCTGTGTGGTGTGGTCCCGGCGTTCTGTGTGGTGTGGTTCCGGAGCTCTGTGTGGTGGGGTCCCGACGCTCTGTGTGGTGTGGTCCCGGCGCTCTGTGTGGTGTGGTCCCGGCGCTCTGTGTGGTGTGGTCCCGGCGCTCTGTGTGGTGTGGTTCCGGAGCTCTGTGTGGTGTGTACCGAGTCCCGGAGCTCTTTGTGGTGTGGTCCCGGAGCTCTGTGTGGTGGGGTCCCGACGCTCTGTGTGGTGTGGTCCCGGCGCTCTGTGTGGTGTGGTCACGGAGCTCTGTGTGGTGTGGTCCCGGAGCTCTGTGTGGTGGGGTCCCGACGCTCTGTGTGGTGTGGTCCCGGCGCTCTGTGTGGTGTGGTCTCGGAGCTCTGTGTGGTGTGGTCCCGGAGCTCTGTGTGGTGGGGTCCCGACGCTCTGTGTGGTGTGGTCCCGGCGCTCTGTGTGGTGTGGTCCCGGCGCTCTGTGTGGTGTGGTCCCAGCGCTCTGTGTGGTGTGGTTCCGGAGCTTTGTGTGGTGGGGTCCCGACGCTCTGTGTGGTGTGGTCCCGGCGCTCTGTGTGGTGTGGTCCCGGCGCTCTGTGTGGTGTGGTCCCGGCGCTCTGTGTGGTGTGGTTCCGGAGCTCTGTGTGGTGTGTACCGAGTCCCGGAGCTCTGTGCGGTGTGGTCCCGGAGCTCTGTGTGGTGGAGTCCCGACGCTCTGTGTGGTGTGGTCCCGGCGCTCTGTGTGGTGTGGTCCCGGCGCTCTGTGTGGTGTGGTTCCGGAGCTCTGTGTGGTGTGTACCGAGTCCCGGAGCTCTTTGTGGTGTGGTCCCGGAGCTCTGCGTGGTGTGGTCCCGGCGCTCTGTGTGGTGTGGTTCCGGAGCTCTGTGTGGTGTGGCCCTGGAGCTCTGTGGTATGGTCCCGGAGCTCTGTGTGGTGTGGTCCCGGAGCTTTGTGGTATGGTCCCGGAGCTCTGTGTGGTGTGTACCGAGTCTCGGAGCTCTGTGTGATGTGGTCCCGGCGCTCTGTGTGGTGTGGTCCCGGCGCTCTGTGTGGTGTGGTCCTGGCGCTCTGTGCGGTGTTGTCCCGGAGCTCTGTGTGGTGTGGTCCCGGCGCTCTGTGTGGTGTGGTCCCGGAGCTCTGTGTGGTGTGGTCCCGGAGCTCAGTGTGGTGTGGTCCCGGAGCTCTGTGTGATGTGTACCGAGTCCCGGAGCTCTGTGTGGTGTGGTCCCGGAGCTTTGTGTGATGTGGTCCCGGAGCTCTGTGTGATGTGTACCGAGTCCCAGAGCTCTGTGTGGTGTGGTCCCGAAGCTCAGTGTGGTGTGGTCCCGGAGCTCTGTGTGATGTGTACCGAGTCCCGGAGCTCTGTGTGGTGTGGTCCCGGAGCTCTGTGTGGTGTGGTCCCGGAGCTCTGTGTGGTGTGGTCCCGGCGCTCTGTGTGATGTGGTCCCGGCGCTCTGAGTGATGTGGTCCAGGCGCTCTGTGTGGTGTGGTCCCGGCGCTCTGTGTGGTGTGCACCGAGTCCCGGAGATCCGTGTGATGTGGTCCCGGAGCTCTGTGTGGTGTGTTCCCGGAGCTCTGTGTGGTATGGTCCCGGAGCTCTGTGTGGTGTGGTCCCGGCGCTTTGTGTGGTGTGGTCCCGGCGCTCTGTGTGATGTGGTCCCGGAGCTCTGTGTGGTGTGGTCCCGGAGCTCTGTGGTATGGTCCCGGAGCTCTGTGTGGTGTGGTCCCGGAGCTTTGTGGTATGGTCCCGGAGCTCTGTGTGGTGTGTACCGAGTCTCGGAGCTCTGTGTGATGTGGTCCCGGCGCTCTGTGTGGTGTGGTCCCGGCGCTCTGTGTGGTGTGGTCCTGGCGCTCTGTGCGGTGTTGTCCCGGAGCTCTGTGTGGTGTGGTCCCGGCGCTCTGTGTGGTGTGGTCCCGGAGCTCTGTGTGGTGTGGTCCCGGAGCTCAGTGTGGTGTGGTCCCGGAGCTCTGTGTGATGTGTACCGAGTCCCGGAGCTCTGTGTGGTGTGGTCCCGGAGCTCTGTGTGATGTGGTCCCGGAGCTCTGTCTGATGTGTACCGAGTCCCAGAGCTCTGTGTGGTATGGTCCCGGAGCTCAGTGTGGTGTGGTCCCGGAGCTCTGTGTGATGTGTACCGAGTCCCGGAGCTCTGTGTGGTGTGGTCCCGGAGCTCTGTGTGGTGTGGTCCCGGAGCTCTGTGTGGTGTGGTCCCGGCGCTCTGTGCGATGTGGTCCCGGCGCTCTGAGTGATGTGGTCCCGGCGCTCTGTGTGGTGTGGTCCCGGCGCTCTGTGTGGTGTGCACCGAGTCCCGGAGATCCGTGTGATGTGGTCCCGGAGCTCTGTGTGGTGTGTTCCCGGAGCTCTGTGTGGTATGGTCCCGGAGCTCTGTGTGGTGTGGTCCCGGCGTTTTGTGTGGTGTGGTCCCGGCGCTCTGTGTGATGTGGTCCCGGAGCTCTGTGTGGTGTGGTCCCGGAGCTCTGTGTGGTGTGGTCCCGGCGCTCTGTGTGGTGTGGTCCCGGAGCTCTGTGTGGTGTGGTCCCGGAGCTCTGTGTGATGTGGTCGCGGAGCTCTGTGTGATGTGGTCCCGTCGCTCTGTGTGGTGTGGTCCCGGCGCTCTGTGTGGTGTGGTCCCGTCGCTCTGTGTGGTGTGGTACCGGCGCTCTGTGTGGTGTGGTCCCGGAGCTCTGTATGGTGTGGTCCCGGAGCTCTGTGTGGTGTGGTCCCGGCGCTCTGTGTGGTGTGGTCCCGGAGCTCTGTGTGGTGTGGTCCCGGAGCTCTGTGTGGTGTTGTCCCGGAGCTCTGTGTGATGTGGTCCTGGAGCTCTGTGTGGTGTGGTCCTGGAGCTCTGTGTGGTGTGGTCCTGGAGCTCTGTGTGGTGTGTACCGAGTCCCGGAGCTCTGTGTGATGTGGTCGCGGAGCTCTGTGTGGTGTGGTCACGGCGCTCTATGTGATGTGGTCCCTTAGCTCTGTGTGGTGTGGTCCCGGCGCTCTGTGTGGTGTGTACCGAATCCCGGACCTCTTTGTGGTGTGGTCCCGGAGCTCTGTGTGATGTGGTCCCGGCACTCTGTGTGGTGTGTACCGAGTCCCGGACCTCTTTGTGGTGTGGTCCCGGAGCTCTGTGTGATGTGGTCCCTTAGCTCTGTGTGATGTGGTCCCGGCGCTCTGTGTGGTGTGGTCCCGTCGCTCTGTGTGGTGTGGTCCCGGAGCTCTGTGTGATGTGTACCGAGTCCCAGAGCTCTGTGTGGTGTGATCCCGTCGCTCTGTGTGGTGTGTACCGAGTCCCGGCGCTCTGTGTGATGTGGTCCCGGCGCTCTATGTGATGTGGTCCCGGAGCTCTGTGTAATGTGGTCCCGGCGCTCTGTGTGGTGTGGCCCAAGCGCTCTGTGTGGTGTGGTCCCAGCGCTCTGTGTGGTGTGGTCCCGGAGCTCTGTGTGGTGTGGTCCCGGCGCTCTGTGTGGTGTGGTCTCGGAGCTCTGTGTGATGTGGTCCCGGAGCTCTGTGTGATGTTGTCCCGGCGCTCTGTGTGATGTGGTACTGGCGCTCTGTGTGATGTGGTCCCGGCGCTCTGTGTGGTGTGGTCCCGTCGCTCTGTGTGGTGTGGTCTCGGAGCTCTGTGTGGTGTGGTCCCGTCGCTCTGTGTGATGTGGTCCCGGCGCTCTTTGTAGTGTGGTCCAGGAGCTCTGTGTGATGTGGTCCCGGCGCTCTGTGTGGTGTGGTCCCGGAGCTCTGTGTGATGTTGTCCCGGAGCTCTGTGTGATGTGGTCCCGGCGCTCTGTGTGGTGTGGTCTCGGAGCTCTGTGTGGTGTTGTCCCGGTGCTCTGTGTGATGTGGTCCCGGCGCTCTGTGTGGTGTGGTCTCGGAGCTCTGTGTGATGTGGTCCCGGCGCTCTGTGTGGTGTGGTCTCGGAGCTCTGTGTGATGTTGTCCCGGCGCTCTGTGTGGTGTGGTCCCGGCGCTCTGTGTGGTGTGGTCTCGGAGCTCTGTGTGGTGTGGTCCCGGAGCTCTGTGTGGTGGGGTCCCGACGCTCTGTGTGGTGTGGTCCCGGCGCTCTGTGTGGTGTGGTCCCGGCGCTCTGTGTGGTGTGGTCCCAGCGCTCTGTGTGGTGTGGTTCCGGAGCTTTGTGTGGTGGGGTCCCGACGCTCTGTGTGGTGTGGTCCCGGCGCTCTGTGTGGTGTGGTCCCGGCGCTCTGTGTGGTGTGGTCCCGGCGCTCTGTGTGGTGTGGTTCCGGAGCTCTGTGTGGTGTGTACCGAGTCCCGGAGCTCTGTGCGGTGTGGTCCCGGAGCTCTGTGTGGTGGAGTCCCGACGCTCTGTGTGGTGTGGTCCCGGCGCTCTGTGTGGTGTGGTCCCGGCGCTCTGTGTGGTGTGGTCCCGGCGCTCTGTGTGGTGTGGTTCCGGAGCTCTGTGTGGTGTGTACCGAGTCCCGGAGCTCTTTGTGGTGTGGTCCCGGAGCTCTGCGTGGTGTGGTCCCGGCGCTCTGTGTGGTGTGGTTCCGGAGCTCTGTGTGGTGTGGCCCTGGAGCTCTGTGGTATGGTCCCGGAGCTCTGTGTGGTGTGGTCCCGGAGCTTTGTGGTATGGTCCCGGAGCTCTGTGTGGTGTGTACCGAGTCTCGGAGCTCTGTGTGATGTGGTCCCGGCGCTCTGTGTGGTGTGGTCCCGGCGCTCTGTGTGGTGTGGTCCTGGCGCTCTGTGCGGTGTTGTCCCGGAGCTCTGTGTGGTGTGGTCCCGGCGCTCTGTGTGGTGTGGTCCCGGAGCTCTGTGTGGTGTGGTCCCGGAGCTCAGTGTGGTGTGGTCCCGGAGCTCTGTGTGATGTGTACCGAGTCCCGGAGCTCTGTGTGGTGTGGTCCCGGAGCTCTGTGTGATGTGGTCCCGGAGCTCTGTGTGATGTGTACCGAGTCCCAGAGCTCTGTGTGGTGTGGTCCCGAAGCTCAGTGTGGTGTGGTCCCGGAGCTCTGTGTGATGTGTACCGAGTCCCGGAGCTCTGTGTGGTGTGGTCCCGGAGCTCTGTGTGGTGTGGTCCCGGAGCTCTGTGTGGTGTGGTCCCGGCGCTCTGTGTGATGTGGTCCCGGCGCTCTGAGTGATATGGTCCCGGCGCTCTGTGTGGTGTGGTCCCGGCGCTCTGTGTGGTGTGCACCGAGTCCCGGAGATCCGTGTGATGTGGTCCCGGAGCTCTGTGTGGTGTGTTCCCGGAGCTCTGTGTGGTATGGTCCCGGAGCTCTGTGTGGTGTGGTCCCGGCGCTTTGTGTGGTGTGGTCCCGGCGCTCTGTGTGATGTGGTCCCGGAGCTCTGTGTGGTGTGGTCCCGGAGCTCTGTGGTATGGTCCCGGAGCTCTGTGTGGTGTGGTCCCGGAGCTTTGTGGTATGGTCCCGGAGCTCTGTGTGGTGTGTACCGAGTCTCGGAGCTCTGTGTGATGTGGTCCCGGCGCTCTGTGTGGTGTGGTCCCGGCGCTCTGTGTGGTGTGGTCCTGGCGCTCTGTGCGGTGTTGTCCCGGAGCTCTGTGTGGTGTGGTCCCGGCGCTCTGTGTGGTGTGGTCCCGGAGCTCTGTGTGGTGTGGTCCCGGAGCTCAGTGTGGTGTGGTCCCGGAGCTCTGTGTGATGTGTACCGAGTCCCGGAGCTCTGTGTGGTGTGGTCCCGGAGCTCTGTGTGATGTGGTCCCGGAGCTCTGTCTGATGTGTACCGAGTCCCAGAGCTCTGTGTGGTATGGTCCCGGAGCTCAGTGTGGTGTGGTCCCGGAGCTCTGTGTGATGTGTACCGAGTCCCGGAGCTCTGTGTGGTGTGGTCCCGGAGCTCTGTGTGGTGTGGTCCCGGAGCTCTGTGTGGTGTGGTCCCGGCGCTCTGTGCGATGTGGTCCCGGCGCTCTGAGTGATGTGGTCCCGGCGCTCTGTGTGGTGTGGTCCCGGCGCTCTGTGTGGTGTGCACCGAGTCCCGGAGATCCGTGTGATGTGGTCCCGGAGCTCTGTGTGGTGTGTTCCCGGAGCTCTGTGTGGTATGGTCCCGGAGCTCTGTGTGGTGTGGTCCCGGCGTTTTGTGTGGTGTGGTCCCGGCGCTCTGTGTGATGTGGTCCCGGAGCTCTGTGTGGTGTGGTCCCGGAGCTCTGTGTGGTGTGGTCCCGGCGCTCTGTGTGGTGTGGTCCCGGAGCTCTGTGTGGTGTGGTCCCGGAGCTCTGTGTGATGTGGTCGCGGAGCTCTGTGTGATGTGGTCCCGTCGCTCTGTGTGGTGTGGTCCCGGCGCTCTGTGTGGTGTGGTCCCGTCGCTCTGTGTGGTGTGGTACCGGCGCTCTGTGTGGTGTGGTCCCGGAGCTCTGTATGGTGTGGTCCCGGAGCTCTGTGTGGTGTGGTCCCGGCGCTCTGTGTGGTGTGGTCCCGGAGCTCTGTGTGGTGTGGTCCCGGAGCTCTGTGTGGTGTTGTCCCGGAGCTCTGTGTGATGTGGTCCTGGAGCTCTGTGTGGTGTGGTCCTGGAGCTCTGTGTGGTGTGGTCCTGGAGCTCTGTGTGGTGTGTACCGAGTCCCGGAGCTCTGTGTGATGTGGTCGCGGAGCTCTGTGTGGTGTGGTCACGGCGCTCTATGTGATGTGGTCCCTTAGCTCTGTGTGGTGTGGTCCCGGCGCTCTGTGTGGTGTGTACCGAATCCCGGACCTCTTTGTGGTGTGGTCCCGGAGCTCTGTGTGATGTGGTCCCGGCACTCTGTGTGGTGTGTACCGAGTCCCGGACCTCTTTGTGGTGTGGTCCCGGAGCTCTGTGTGATGTGGTCCCTTAGCTCTGTGTGATGTGGTCCCGGCGCTCTGTGTGGTGTGGTCCCGTCGCTCTGTGTGGTGTGGTCCCGGAGCTCTGTGTGATGTGTACCGAGTCCCGGAGCTCTGTGTGGTGTGATCCCGGCGCTCTGTGTGGTGTGTACCGAGTCCCGGCGCTCTGTGTGATGTGGTCCCGGCGCTCTATGTGATGTGGTCCCGGAGCTCTGTGTAATGTGGTCCCTGCGCTCTGTGTGGTGTGGCCCAAGCGCTCTGTGTGGTGTGGTCCCAGCGCTCTGTGTGGTGTGGTCCCGGAGCTCTGTGTGGTGTGGTGCCGGCGCTCTGTGTGGTGTGGTCTCGGAGCTCTGTGTGATGTGGTCCCGGAGCTCTGTGTGATGTTGTCCCGGCGCTCTGTGTGATGTGGTACTGGCGCTCTGTGTGATGTGGTCCCGGCGCTCTGTGTGGTGTGGTCCCGTCGCTCTGTGTGGTGTGGTCTCGGAGCTCTGTGTGGTGTGGTCCCGTCGCTCTGTGTGATGTGGTCCCGGCGCTCTTTGTAGTGTGGTCCAGGAGCTCTGTGTGATGTGGTCCCGGCGCTCTGTGTGGTGTGGTCCCGGAGCTCTGTGTGATGTTGTCCCGGAGCTCTGTGTGATGTGGTCCCGGCGCTCTGTGTGGTGTGGTCTCGGAGCTCTGTGTGGTGTTGTCCCGGTGCTCTGTGTGATGTGGTCCCGGCGCTCTGTGTGGTGTGGTCTCGGAGCTCTGTGTGATGTGGTCCCGGCGCTCTGTGTGGTGTGGTCTCGGAGCTCTGTGTGATGTTGTCCCGGCGCTCTGTGTGGTGTGGTCTCGGAGCTCTGTGTGATGTTCTCCCGGCGCTCTTTGTGATGTGGTCCCGGCGCTCTGTGTAGTGTGGTCTCGGAGCTCTGTGTGGTGTGGTTAAGGAACTCTGTGTGATGTGTACCGAGTCTCGGAGCTCTGTGTGGTGTGGTCCCGGCGCTCTGTGTGGTGTGGTGTCGGAGTTCTGTGTGGTGTGGTCCCGGAGCTCTGTTGTGTGGTATGGTCCCGGAGCTCTGTGTGGTGTGTACCGAGTCTCGGAGCTCTGTGTGATGTGGTCCCGGCGCTCTGTGTGGTGTGGTCCCGGCGCTCTGTGTGGTGTGGTCCCGGCACTCTGTGTGATGTGGTCCCGGAGCTCTGTGCGGTCTGGTCCCGGAGCTCTGTGTGGTGTGGTCCCGGTGCTATGTGTGGTGTGGTCCCGGAGCTCTGTGTGGTGTGGTCCCGGAGCTCAGTGTGGTGTGGTCCCGGAGCTCTGTGTGGTGTGTACCGAGTCTCGGAGCTCTGTGTGATGTGGTCCCGGCGCTCTGTGTGGTGTGGTCCCGGCGCTCTGTGTGGTGTGGTCCCGGAGCTCTGTGTGATGTGGTCCCGGAGCTCTGTGTGATGTTGTCCCGGAGCTCTGTGTGATGTGGTCCCGGAGCTCTGTGTGGTGTGGTCCCGGAGCTCAGTGTGGTGTGGTCCCGGAGCTCTGTGTGGTGTGTACCGAGTCCCGGAGCTCTGTGTGGTGTGGTCCCGGCGCTCTGTGTGGTGTGGTCCCGGCGCTCTGTGTGGTGTGGTCCCGGCGCTCTGTGTGGTGTGGTTCCGGAGCTCTGTGTGGTGTGTACCGAGTCCCGGAGCTCTTTGTGGTGTGGTCCCGGCGCTCTGTGTGGTGTGGTTCCGGAGCTCTGTGTGATGTGTACCGAGTCCCGGAGCTCTGTGTGGTGTGGTGTCGGAGTTCTGTGTGGTGTGGTCCCGGAGCTCTGTGGTATGGTCCCGGAGCTCTGTGTGGTGTGTACCGATTCTCGGAGCTCTGTAAGATGTGGTCCCGGCGCTCTGTGTGGTGTGGTCCCGGCGCTCTGTGTGATGTGGTCCCGGAGCTCTGTGTGATGTGGTCCCGGCGCTCTGTGTGGTGTGGTCCAAGCGCTCTGTGTGGTGTGGTCCCGGCGCTCTGTGTGATGTGGTCCCGGAGCTCTGTGCGGTGTTGTCCCGGAGCTCTGTGTGGTGTGGTCCCGGCGCTCTGTGTGGTGTGGTCCCGGCGCTCTGTGTGGTGTGGTCCCGGAGCTCTGTGTGGTGTGGTCCCGGCGCTCTGTGTGGTGTGGTCCCGGAGCTCTGTGTGGTGTGGTCCCGGAGCTCAGTGTGGTGTGGTCCCGGAGCTCTGTGTGAAGTGTACCGAGTCCCGGAGCTCTGTGTGATGTGGTCCCGGCGCTCTGTGTGATGTGGTCCCGGCGCTCTGTTTTATATGGTCCCGGAGCTCTGTGTGGTGTGGTCCCGGCGCTCTGTGTGGTGTGGTCCCGGCGATCTGTGTGGTGTGGTCCTGGCGCTCTGTGTGATGTGGTCCCGGAGCTCTGTGTGATGTGGTCCCGGAGCTCTGTGTGATGTGGTCCTGGAGCTCTATGTGGTGTGATCCCGGCGCTCTGTGTGGTGTGTACCGAGTCCCGGAGCTCTGTTTGATGTGGTCCCGGAGCTCTATGGGATGTGGTCCAGGCGCTCTGTGTGGTGTGGTCCCGGCGCTCTGTGTGGTGTGGTCCCGGATCTCTGTGTGATGTGGTCCCGGAGCTCTGTGTGATGTGGTCCCGGAGCTCTATGTGATGTGGTCCAGGCGCTCTGTGTGGTGTGGTCCCGGAGCTCTGTATGGTGTGGTCCTTGCGCTCTGTGTGGTGTGGTCCCGGAGCTCTGTGTGATGTGGTCCCGGCGCTCTGTGTGGTGTAGTCCCGGCGCTCTGTATGGTGCGGTCCCGGAGCTCTGTGTGATGTGGTCCTTGCGCTCTGTGTGGTGTGGTCCCGGCGCTCTGTGTGGTGTGGTCCCGGAGCTCTGTGTGGTGTAGTCCCGGCGCTCTGTGTGATGTGGTCCCGGAGCACTGTGTGATGTGGTCCCGGAGTTCTGTGTGGTGTGGTCCCGGAGCTCAGTGTGGTGTGGTCCCGGAGCTCTGTGTGGTGTGGTCCCGGAGCTCTGTGTGATGTGGTCCCGGCGCTCTGTGTGGTGTGCACCGAGTCCCGGCGCTCTGTGTGGTGTGGTCCCGGCGTTCTGTTTGGTGTGGTCCCGGAGCTCTGTGTGGTGTGGTCCCGGCGCTCTGTGTGGTGTGGTCCCGGCGATCTGTGTGGTGTGGTCCCGGCGCTCTGTGTGGTGTGTACCGAGTCCCAGAGCTCTGTGTGATGTGGTCCCGGAGCTCTGTGTGATGTGGTCCCGGAGCTCTGTGTGATCTGGTCCAGGAGCTCTGTGTGGTGTGGTCCCGTCGCTCTGTGTGGTGTGGTCCCGGAGCTCTGTGTGGTGTGTACCGAGTCCCGGAGCTCTGTGTGGTGTGGTCCCGGCGCTCTGTGTGGTGTGGTCCCGGAGCTCTGTGTGATGTGGTCCCGGAGCTCAGTGTGGTGTGGTCCCGGAGCTCTGTGTGGTGTGGTCCCGGAGCTCTGTGTGATGTGTACCGAGTCCCGGAGCTCTTTGTGGTGTGGTCCCGGAGCTCTGTGTGGTGTGGTCCCGGAGCTCAGTGTGGTGTGGTCCCGGAGCTCTGTGTGGTGTGGTCCCGGAGCTCAGTGTGGTGTGGTCCCGGAGCTCAGTGTGGTGTGGTCCCGGAGCTCTGTGTGGTGTGGTCCCGGAGCTCTGTGTGATGTGGTCCCGGAGCTCAGTGTGGTGTGGTCCCGGAGCTCTGTGTGGTGTGGTCCCGGCGCTCTGTGTGGTGTGGTCCCGGAGCTCTGTGTGATGTGGTCCTTGCGCTCTGTGTGGTGTGGTACCGGCGCTCTGTGTGGTGTGGTCCCGGAGCTCTGTGTGATCTGGTCCAGGAGCTCTGTGTGGTGTGGTCCCGGCACTCTGTGTGGTGTGTACCGAGTCCCGGACCTCTTTGTGGTGTGGTCCCGGAGCTCTGTGTGATGTGGTCCCTTAGCTCTGTGTGATGTGGTCCCGGCGCTCTGTGTGGTGTGGTCCCGTCGCTCTGTGTGGTGTGGTCCCGGAGCTCTGTGTGATGTGTACCGAGTCCCGGAGCTCTGTGTGGTGTGATCCCGGCGCTCTGTGTGGTGTGTACCGAGTCCCGGCGCTCTGTGTGATGTGGTCCCGGCGCTCTATGTGATGTGGTCCCGGAGCTCTGTGTAATGTGGTCCCGGCGCTCTGTGTGGTGTGGCCCAAGCGCTCTGTGTGGTGTGGTCCCAGCGCTCTGTGTGGTGTGGTCCCGGAGCTCTGTGTGGTGTGGTCCCGGCGCTCTGTGTGGTGTGGTCTCGGAGCTCTGTGTGATGTGGTCCCGGAGCTCTGTGTGATGTTGTCCCGGCGCTCTGTGTGATGTGGTACTGGCGCTCTGTGTGATGTGGTCCCGGCGCTCTGTGTGGTGTGGTCCCGTCGCTCTGTGTGGTGTGGTCTCGGAGCTCTGTGTGGTGTGGTCCCGTCGCTCTGTGTGATGTGGTCCCGGCGCTCTTTGTAGTGTGGTCCAGGAGCTCTGTGTGATGTGGTCCCGGCGCTCTGTGTGGTGTGGTCCCGGAGCTCTGTGTGATGTTGTCCCGGAGCTCTGTGTGATGTGGTCCCGGCGCTCTGTGTGGTGTGGTCTCGGAGCTCTGTGTGGTGTTGTCCCGGTGCTCTGTGTGATGTGGTCCCGGCGCTCTGTGTGGTGTGGTCTCGGAGCTCTGTGTGATGTGGTCCCGGCGCTCTGTGTGGTGTGGTCTCGGAGCTCTGTGTGATGTTGTCCCGGCGCTCTGTGTGGTGTGGTCTCGGAGCTCTGTGTGATGTTCTCCCGGCGCTCTTTGTGATGTGGTCCCGGCGCTCTGTGTAGTGTGGTCTCGGAGCTCTGTGTGGTGTGGTTAAGGAACTCTGTGTGATGTGTACCGAGTCTCGGAGCTCTGTGTGGTGTGGTCCCGGCGCTCTGTGTGGTGTGGTGTCGGAGTTCTGTGTGGTGTGGTCCCGGAGCTCTGTTGTGTGGTATGGTCCCGGAGCTCTGTGTGGTGTGTACCGAGTCTCGGAGCTCTGTGTGATGTGGTCCCGGCGCTCTGTGTGGTGTGGTCCCGGCGCTCTGTGTGGTGTGGTCCCGGCACTCTGTGTGATGTGGTCCCGGAGCTCTGTGCGGTCTGGTCCCGGAGCTCTGTGTGGTGTGGTCCCGGTGCTATGTGTGGTGTGGTCCCGGAGCTCTGTGTGGTGTGGTCCCGGAGCTCAGTGTGGTGTGGTCCCGGAGCTCTGTGTGGTGTGTACCGAGTCTCGGAGCTCTGTGTGATGTGGTCCCGGCGCTCTGTGTGGTGTGGTCCCGGCGCTCTGTGTGGTGTGGTCCCGGAGCTCTGTGTGATGTGGTCCCGGAGCTCTGTGTGATGTTGTCCCGGAGCTCTGTGTGATGTGGTCCCGGAGCTCTGTGTGGTGTGGTCCCGGAGCTCAGTGTGGTGTGGTCCCGGAGCTCTGTGTGGTGTGTACCGAGTCCCGGAGCTCTGTGTGGTGTGGTCCCGGCGCTCTGTGTGGTGTGGTCCCGGCGCTCTGTGTGGTGTGGTCCCGGCGCTCTGTGTGGTGTGGTTCCGGAGCTCTGTGTGGTGTGTACCGAGTCCCGGAGCTCTTTGTGGTGTGGTCCCGGCGCTCTGTGTGGTGTGGTTCCGGAGCTCTGTGTGATGTGTACCGAGTCCCGGAGCTCTGTGTGGTGTGGTGTCGGAGTTCTGTGTGGTGTGGTCCCGGAGCTCTGTGGTATGGTCCCGGAGCTCTGTGTGGTGTGTACCGATTCTCGGAGCTCTGTGTGATGTGGTCCCGGCGCTCTGTGTGGTGTGGTCCCGGCGCTCTGTGTGATGTGGTCCCGGAGCTCTGTGTGATGTGGTCCCGGCGCTCTGTGTGGTGTGGTCCAAGCGCTCTGTGTGGTGTGGTCCCGGCGCTCTGTGTGATGTGGTCCCGGAGCTCTGTGCGGTGTTGTCCCGGAGCTCTGTGTGGTGTGGTCCCGGCGCTCTGTGTGGTGTGGTCCCGGCGCTCTGTGTGGTGTGGTCCCGGAGCTCTGTGTGGTGTGGTCCCGGCGCTCTGTGTGGTGTGGTCCCGGAGCTCTGTGTGGTGTGGTCCCGGAGCTCAGTGTGGTGTGGTCCCGGAGCTCTGTGTGAAGTGTACCGAGTCCCGGAGCTCTGTGTGATGTGGTCCCGGCGCTCTGTGTGATGTGGTCCCGGCGCTCTGTTTTATATGGTCCCGGAGCTCTGTGTGGTGTGGTCCCGGCGCTCTGTGTGGTGTGGTCCCGGCGATCTGTGTGGTGTGGTCCTGGCGCTCTGTGTGATGTGGTCCCGGAGCTCTGTGTGATGTGGTCCCGGAGCTCTGTGTGATGTGGTCCTGGAGCTCTATGTGGTGTGATCCCGGCGCTCTGTGTGGTGTGTACCGAGTCCCGGAGCTCTGTTTGATGTGGTCCCGGAGCTCTATGGGATGTGGTCCAGGCGCTCTGTGTGGTGTGGTCCCGGCGCTCTGTGTGGTGTGGTCCCGGATCTCTGTGTGATGTGGTCCCGGAGCTCTGTGTGATGTGGTCCCGGAGCTCTATGTGATGTGGTCCAGGCGCTCTGTGTTGTGTGGTCCCGGAGCTCTGTATGGTGTGGTCCTTGCGCTCTGTGTGGTGTGGTCCCGGAGCTCTGTGTGATGTGGTCCCGGCGCTCTGTGTGGTGTAGTCCCGGCGCTCTGTATGGTGCGGTCCCGGAGCTCTGTGTGATGTGGTCCTTGCGCTCTGTGTGGTGTGGTCCCGGCGCTCTGTGTGGTGTGGTCCCGGAGCTCTGTGTGGTGTAGTCCCGGCGCTCTGTGTGATGTGGTCCCGGAGCACTGTGTGATGTGGTCCCGGAGTTCTGTGTGGTGTGGTCCCGGAGCTCAGTGTGGTGTGGTCCCGGAGGTCTGTGTGGTGTGGTCCCGGAGCTCTGTGTGATGTGGTCCCGGCGCTCTGTGTGGTGTGCACCGAGTCCCGGCGCTCTGTGTGGTGTGGTCCCGGCGTTCTGTTTGGTGTGGTCCCGGAGCTCTGTGTGGTGTGGTCCCGGCGCTCTGTGTGGTGTGGTCCCGGCGATCTGTGTGGTGTGGTCCCGGCGCTCTGTGTGGTGTGTACCGAGTCCCAGAGCTCTGTGTGATGTGGTCCCGGAGCTCTGTGTGATGTGGTCCCGGAGCTCTGTG
Source organism: Chirona hameri (assembly GCA_036785665.1). Classification (NCBI taxonomy): domain Eukaryota; kingdom Metazoa; phylum Arthropoda; class Thecostraca; order Balanomorpha; family Balanidae; genus Chirona; species Chirona hameri. The sequence goes on from JAXIVJ010010476.1 coordinate 40,277, forward strand.
TGATCTGGTCCAGGAGCTCTGTGTGGTGTGGTCCCGTCGCTCTGTGTGGTGTGGTCCCGGAGCTCTGTGTGGTGTGTACCGAGTCCCGGAGCTCTGTGTGGTGTGGTCCCGGCGCTCTGTGTGGTGTGGTCCCGGAGCTCTGTGTGATGTGGTCCCGGAGCTCAGTGTGGTGTGGTCCCGGAGCTCTGTGTGGTGTGGTCCCGGAGCTCTGTGTGATGTGTACCGAGTCCCGGAGCTCTTTGTGGTGTGGTCCCGGAGCTCTGTGTGGTGTGGTCCCGGAGCTCAGTGTGGTGTGGTCCCGGAGCTCTGTGTGGTGTGGTCCCGGAGCTCAGTGTGGTGTGGTCCCGGAGCTCAGTGTGGTGTGGTCCCGGAGCTCTGTGTGGTGTGGTCCCGGAGCTCTGTGTGATGTGGTCCCGGAGCTCAGTGTGGTGTGGTCCCGGAGCTCTGTGTGGTGTGGTCCAGGCGCTCTGTGTGGTGTGGTCCCGGAGCTCTGTGTGATGTGGTCCTTGCGCTCTGTGTGGTGTGGTACCGGCGCTCTGTGTGGTGTGGTCCCGGAGCTCTGTGTGATCTGGTCCAGGAGCTCTGTGTGGTGTGGTCCCGGCGCTCTGTGTGGTGTGTACCGAGTCCCGGAGCTCTGTGTTTTGTGGTCCCGGCGCTCTGTGTGGTGTGGTCCCGGCGCTCTGTGTGGTGTGGTCCCGGCGCTCTGTGTGATTTGGTCCCGGAGCTCTGTGTGGTGTGGTCCCGGAGCTCTGTGTGGTGTGGTCCCGGAGCTCTGTGTGTTGTGTACCGAGTCCCGGAGCTCTGTGTGATGTGATCCCAGCGCTCTGTGTGATGTGGTCCCGGCGCTTGTGTGGTGTGGTCCCGGGCTCTGTGTGGTGTGGTCCCGGAGCTCTGTGTGATGTGGTCCCGGCGCTCTGTGTAGTGTGGTCCCGGAGCTCTGTGTGGTGTGGTCCCGGCGCTCTGTGTGGTGTGGTCTCGGCGCTCTGTGTGATGTTGTCCCGGAACTCTGTGTGATGTGGTCCCGGCGCTCTGTGTGATGTGGTCCCGGCGCTCTGCGTGGTGTGATCCCGGCGCTCTGTGTGGTGTGGTACCGGCGCTCTGTGTGGTGTGTACCGAGTCCCGGAGCTCTGTGTGGTGTGGTCCCGGAGCTCTGTGTGATGTGGTTCCGGAGCTCTGTGTGGTGTGTACCGAGTCCCGGAGCTCTGTGTGGTGTGGTCCCGGAGCTCTGTGTGGTGTGGTCCCGGCGCTCTGTGTGGTATGTACCGAGTCCCGGAGCTCTGTGTGGCGTGGTCCCGGCGCTCTGTGTGGTGTGGTCCCGGAGCTCTGTGTGGTGTGGTCCTGGAGCTCTGTGTGATGTGGTCCCGGCGCTCTGTGTGGTGTGTACCGAGTCCCGGAGCTCTGTGTAGTGTGGTCCCGGCTCTCTGTGTGGTGTGGTCCCGGCGCTCTGTGTGGTGTGTACCGAGTCCCGGAGCTCTGTGTGGTGTGATCCCGGAGCTTTGTGTGGTGTGGTCCTGGAGCTCTGTGTGATGTGGTCCCGGAGCTCTGTGTGGTATGTACCGAGTCCCGGAGCTCTGTGTGGTGTGGTCCCGGAGCTCTGTGTGGTGTTGTCCCGGAGCTCTGTGTGGTGTGGTCCCGGAGCTCTGTGTGATGTGGTCCTGGCGCTCTGTGTGGTGTGGTCCCGGCGCTCTGTGTGGTGTGGTCCCGGCGCTCTGTGTGGTGTGGTTCCGGAGCTCAGTGTGGTGTGGTCCCGGAGCTCTGTGTGGTGTGTACCGAGTCTCGGAACTCTGTGTGATGTGGTCCCGGCGCTCTGTGTGGTGTGGTCCCGGAGCTCTGTGCGGTGTGGTCCCGGAGCTCTGTGTGGTGTGGCCCTGGAGTTCTGTATGGTATGTACCGAGTCCCGGAGCTCTGTGTGGTGTGGTCCCGGAGCTCTGTGTGATGTGGTCCCGGAGCTCTGTATGGTGTGGTCCCGGAGCTCTGTGTGATGTGGTCCCGGCGCTCTGTGTGGTGTGGTCCCGGCGCTCTGTGTGGTGTGGTACCGTCGCTCTGTGTGGTGTGGTTCCGGAGCTCTGTGTGATGTGGTCCCGGAGCTCTGTGTGGTGTGGTCCCGGAGCTCTGTGTGATGTGGTCCTGGAGCTCTGTGTGGTGAGTACCGAGTCCCGGAGGTCTGTGTGGTGTGGTCCCGGAGCTCAGTGTGGTGTGGTCCCGGAGCTCTGTGTGGTGTGTACCGAGTCTCGGAGCTCTGTGTGATGTGGTCCCGGCGCTCTGTGTGGTGTGGTCCCGGCGCTCTGTGTGGTGTGGTCCCGGAGCTCTGTGTGATGTGGTCCCGGAGCTCTGTGTGATGTTGTCCCGGAGCTCTGTGTGATGTGGTCCCGGAGCTCTGTGTGGTGTGGTCCCGGAGCTCAGTGTGGTGTGGTCCCGGAGCTCTGTGTGGTGTGTACCGAGTCCCGGAGCTCTGTGTGGTGTGGTCCCGGCGCTCTGTGTGGTGTGGTCCCGGCGCTCTGTGTGGTGTGGTCCCGGCGCTCTGTGTGGTGTGGTTCCGGAGCTCTGTGTGGTGTGTACCGAGTCCCGGAGCTCTTTGTGGTGTGGTCCCGGCGCTCTGTGTGGTGTGGTTCCGGAGCTCTGCGTGATGTGTACCGAGTCCCGGAGCTCTGTGTGGTGTGGTGTCGGAGTTCTGTGTGGTGTGGTCCCGGAGCTCTGTGGTATGGTCCCGGAGCTCTGTGTGGTGTGTACCGATTCTCGGAGCTCTGTGTGATGTGGTCCCGGCGCTCTGTGTGGTGTGGTCCCGGCGCTCTGTGTGATGTGGTCCCGGAGCTCTGTGTGATGTGGTCCCGGCGCTCTGTGTGGTGTGGTCCAAGCGCTCTGTGTGGTGTGGTCCCGGCGCTCTGTGTGATGTGGTCCCGGAGCTCTGTGCGGTGTTGTCCCGGAGCTCTGTGTGGTGTGGTCCCGGCGCTCTGTGTGGTGTGGTCCCGGCGCTCTGTGTGGTGTGGTCCCGGAGCTCTGTGTGGTGTGGTCCCGGCGCTCTGTGTGGTGTGGTCCCGGAGCTCTGTGTGGTGTGGTCCCGGAGCTCAGTGTGGTGTGGTCCCGGAGCTCTGTGTGATGTGTACCGAGTCCCGGAGCTCTGTGTGATGTGGTCCCGGCGCTCTGTGTGATGTGGTCCCGGCGCTCTGTTTGATATGGTCCCGGAGCTCTGTGTGGTGTGGTCCCGGCGCTCTGTGTGGTGTGGTCCCGGCGATCTGTGTGGTGTGGTCCCGGCGCTCTGTGTGATGTGGTCCCGGAGCTCTGTGTGATGTGGTCCCGGAGCTCTGTGTGATGTGGTCCTGGAGCTCTATGTGGTGTGATCCCGGCGCTCTGTGTGGTGTGTACCGAGTCACGGAGCTCTGTTTGTTGTGGTCCCGGAGCTCTATGGGATGTGGTCCAGGCGCTCTGTGTGGTGTGGTCCCGGCGCTCTGTGTGGTGTGGTCCCGGATCTCTGTGTGATGTGGTCCCGGAGCTCTGTGTGATGTGGTCCCGGAGCTCTATGTGATGTGGTCCAGGCGCTCTGTGTGGTGTGGTCCCGGAGCTCTGTATGGTGTGGTCCTTGCGCTCTGTGTGGTGTGGTCCCGGAGCTCTGTGTGATGTGGTCCCGGCGCTCTGTGTGGTGTAGTCTCGGCGCTCTGTATGGTGCGGTCCCGGAGCTCTGTGTGATGTGGTCCTTGCGCTCTGTGTGGTGTGGTCCCGGCGCTCTGTGTGGTGTGGTCCCGGAGCTCTGTGTGGTGTGGTCCCGGCGCTCTGTGTGATGTGGTCCCGGAGCTCTGTGTGATGTGGTCCCGGAGTTCTGTGTGGTGTGGTCCCGGGGCTCAGTGTGGTGTGGTCCCGGAGCTCTGTGTGGTGTGGTCCCGGAGCTCTGTGTGATGTGGTCCCGGCGCTCTGTGTGGTGTGCACCGAGTCCCGGCGCTCTGTGTGGTGTAGTCCCGGCGTTCTGTTTGGTGTGGTCCCGGAGCTCTGTGTGGTGTGGTCCCGGCGCTCTGTGTGGTGTGGTCCCGGCGATCTGTGTGGTGTGGTCCCGGCGCTCTGTGTGGTGTGTACCGAGTCCCAGAGCTCTGTGTGATGTGGTCCCGGAGCTCTGTGTGATGTGGTCCCGGAGCTCTGTGTGATCTGGTCCAGGAGCTCTGTGTGGTGTGGTCCCGTCGCTCTGTGTGGTGTGGTCCCGGAGCTCTGTGTGGTGTGTACCGAGTCCCGGAGCTCTGTGTGGTGTGGTCCCGGCGCTCTGTGTGGTGTGGTCCCGGAGCTCTGCGTGATGTGGTCCCGGAGCTCAGTGTGGTGTGGTCCCGGAGCTCTGTGTGGTGTGGTCCCGGAGCTCTGTGTGATGTGTACCGAGTCCCGGAGCTCTTTGTGGTGTGGTCCCGGAGCTCTGTGTGGTGTGGTCCCGGAGCTCAGTGTGGTGTGGTCCCGGAGCTCTGTGTGGTGTGGTCCTGGAGCTCAGTGTGGTGTGGTCCCGGAGCTCAGTGTGGTGTGGTCCCGGAGCTCTGTGTGGTGTGGTCCCGGAGCTCTGTGTGATGTGGTCCCGGAGCTCAGTGTGGTGTGGTCCCGGAGCTCTGTGTGGTGTGGTCCCGGCGCTCTGTGTGGTGTGGTCCCGGAGCTCTGTGTGATGTGGTCCTTGCGCTCTGTGTGGTGTGGTACCGGCGCTCTGTGTGGTGTGGTCCCGGAGCTCTGTGTGATCTGGTCCAGGAGCTCTGTGTGGTGTGGTCCCGGCGCTCTGTGTGGTGTGTACCGAGTCCCGGAGCTCTGTGTTTTGTGGTCCCAGCGCTCTGTGTGGTGTGGTCCCGGCGCTCTGTGTGGTGTGGTACCGGCGCTCTGTGTGATGTGGTCCCGGAGCTCTGTGTGGTGTGGTCCCGGAGCTCTGTGTGGTGTGGTCCCGGAGCTCTGTGTGGTGTGTACCGAGTCCCGGAGCTCTGTGTGATGTGATCCCAGCGCTCTGTGTGATGTGGTCCCGGCGCTTGTGTGGTGTGGTCCCGGGCTCTGTGTGATGTGGTCCCGGCGCTCTGTGTGGTGTGGTCCCGGCGCTCTGTGTGGTGTGGTCCCGGAGCTCTGTGTGATGTGGTCCCGGCGCTCTGTGTAGTGTGGTCCCGGAGCTCTGTGTGGTGTGGTCCCGGCGCTCTGTGTGGTGTGGTCTCGGCGCTCTGTGTGATGTTGTCCCGGAACTCTGTGTGATGTGGTCCCGGCGCTCTGTGTGATGTGGTCCCGGCGCTCTGCGTGGTGTGATCCCGGCGCTCTGTGTGGTGTGGTACCGGCGCTCTGTGTGGTGTGTACCGAGTCCCGGAGCTCTGTGTGGTGTGGTCCCGGAGCTCTGTGTGATGTGGTTCCGGAGCTCTGTGTGGTGTGTACCGAGTCCCGGAGCTCTGTGTGGTGTGGTCCCGGAGCTCTGTGTGGTGTGGTCCCGGCGCTCTGTGTGGTATGTACCGAGTCCCGGAGCTCTGTGTGGCGTGGTCCCGGCGCTCTGTGTGGTGTGGTCCCGGAGCTCTGTGTGGTGTGGTCCTGGAGCTCTGTGTGATGTGGTCCCGGCGCTCTGTGTGGTGTGTACCGAGTCCCGGAGCTCTGTGTAGTGTGGTCCCGGCGCTCTGTGTGGTGTGGTCCCGGCGCTCTGTGTGGTGTGTACCGAGTCCCGGAGCTCTGTGTGGTGTGGTCCCGGAGCTCTGAGTGATGTGGTCCCGGCGCTCTGTGTGGTGTGGTCCCGGCGCTCTGTGTGGTGTGGTCCCGGCGCTCTGTGTGGTGTGGTTCCGGAGCTCAGTGTGGTGTGGTCCCGGAGCTCTGTGTGGTGTGTACCGAGTCTCGGAACTCTGTGTGATGTGGTCCCGGCGCTCTGTGTGGTGTGGTCCCGGCGCTCTGTGTGGTGTGGTCCGGAGCTCTGTGCGGTGTGGTCCCGGAGCTCTGTGTGGTGTGGCCCTGGAGTTCTGTATGGTATGTACCGAGTCCCGGAGCTCTGTATGGTGTGGTCCCGGAGCTCTGTGTGATGTGGTCCCGGAGCTCTGTATGGTGTGGTCCCGGAGCTCTGTGTGATGTGGTCCCGGCGCTCTTTGTGGTGTGGTCCCGGCGCTCTGTGTGGTGTGGTACCGGCGCTCTGTGTGGTGTGGTTCCGGAGCTCTGTGTGATGTGGTCCCGGAGCTCTGTGTGGTGTGGTCCCGGAGCTCTGTGTGATGTGGTCCTGGAGCTCTGTGTGGTGAGTACCGAGTCCCGGAGCTCTGTGTGGTGTGGTCCCGGATTTCTGTGTGGTGTGGTCTCGGCGCTCTGTTTGATATGGTCCCGGAGCTCTGTGTGATGTGGTCCCGGAGCTCTGTGTGGTGTGTAACGAGCCCCGGAGCTCTGTGTGGTGTGGTCCCGGAGCTCTGTGTGGTATGGTCCCGGAGCTCTGTGTGGTGTGCACCGAGTCCCGGAGCTCTGTGTGATGTGATCCCAGCGCTCTGTGTGATGTGGTCCCGGCGCTCTGTGTGGTGTGGTCTCGGAGCTCTGTGTGGTGTGGTCCCGGCGCTCTGTATGGTGTGTACCGAGTCCTGGAGCTCTGTGTGGTGTGGTCCCGGGACTCTGTGTGATGTGGTCCCTTAGGTCTGTGTGGTGTGGTTCCGGCGCTCTGTGTGATGTGGTCCCGGCGCTCTGTGTGATGCGGTCCCGGCGCTCTGTGTGGTGTGGTCCCGGCGCTCTGTGTGGTGTGGTCCCGGAGCTCTGTGTGGTGTGGTCCCGGCGCTCTGTGTGGTGTGGTCCCGGAGCTCTGTGTGGTGTGGTCCCTGAGCTCTGTGT
>JAXIVJ010010477.1:40000-42500 GCA_036785665.1 Chirona hameri
ATGATGATGATGATGATGATGATGATGATGATGATGATGATGATGATGATGATGATGATGATGATGATGATGATGATGATGATGATGATGATGATGATGATGATGATGATGATGTTGCTGATGATGATGTTGCTGATGATGATGTTGCTGATGATGATGTTGTTGATGATGTTGCTGAAGATGTTGCTGATGATGTTGCTGATGATGTTGCTGATGATGTTGATGATGATGTTGATGATGATGTTGATGATGATGTTGATGATGATGTTGATGATGATGTTGCTGATGATGTTGCTGATGATGTTGCTGATGATGTTGCTGATGATGTTGCTGATGATGTTGCTGGTGATGTTGCTGATGATGTTGCTGATGATGTTGCTGATGATGACGTGAGACGGTGTGGTATGCCCGGAGGCGGTGTTGTATGCCCGGAGGCGGTGTTGTATGCCCGGAGGCGGTGTGGTATGCCCGGAGGCGGTACAACACCGCCTCCGGGCATGATGATGATAATGATGATGATGATGATGATGATGATGATGATGATGATGATGATGATGATGATGATGATGATGATGATGATGATGATGATGATGATGATTATGATGATGATGACGATGATGATGATGATGATGATGATGATGATGATGATGATGATGATGATGATGATGATGATGATGATGATGATGATGATGATGATGTTGATGATGATGTTGATGATGATGTTCATGATGATGTTGATGTTGATGATGATGTTGATGATGATGTTGATGATGATGTTGATGATGATGTTGATGATGATGTTGCTGATGATGTTGCTGATGATGTTGCTGATGATGTTGCTGATGATGTTGCTGATGATGTTGCTGGTGATGTTGCTGATGATGTTGCTGACGATGTTGCTGATGATGACGTGAGACGGTGTGGTATGCCCGGAGGCGGTGTTGTATGCCCGGAGGCGGTGTTGTATGCCCGGAGGCGGTGTGGTATGCCCGGAGGCGGTGTTGTATGCCCGGAGGCGGTGTTGTATGCCCGGAGGCGGTGTGGTATGCCCGGAGGTGGTGTTGTATGCCCGGAGGCGGTGTTGTATGCCCTGAGGCGGTCTGGTATGCCCAGAGGCGGTGTAGTATGCCCGGAGGCGGTGTTGTATGCCCGGAGGCGGTGTGGTATGCCCGGAGGCGGTGCAGTATGCCCGGAGGCGGTGTTGTATGCCCGGAGGCGGTGTGGTATGCCCGGAGGCGGTGTAGTATGCCCGGAGGCGGTGTTGTATGCCCGGAGGCGGTGTGGTATGCCCGGAGGCGGTGTAGTATGCCCGGAGGCGGTGTTGTATGCCCGGAGGCGGTGTGGTATGCCCGGAGGCGGTACAACACCGCCTCCGGGCATGATGATGATATATGATGATGATGATGATGATGATGATGATGATGATGATGATGATGATGATGATGATGATGATGATGATGATGATGATGATGATGATGATGATGATGATGATGATGATGATGATGATGATGATGATGATGATGATGATGATGATGATGATGATGATGGTGATGATGATGATGATGATGATGATGTTGCTGATGATGATGTTGCTGATGATGATGTTGCTGATGATGATGTTGTTGATGATGTTGCTGATGATGTTGCTGATGATGTTGCTGATGATGTTGCTGATGATGTTGCTGATGATGTTGATGATGATGTTGATGATGATGTTGATGATGATGTTGATGATGATGTTGCTGATGATGTTGCTGATGATGTTGCTGATGATGTTGCTGATGATGTTGCTGATGATGTTGCTGGTGATGTTGCTGATGATGTTGCTGATGATGTTGCTGATGATGACGTGAGACGGTGTGGTATGCCCGGAGGCGGTGTTGTATGCCCGGAGGCGGTGTTGTATGCCCGGAGGCGGTGTGGTATGCCCGGAGGCGGTGTTGTATGCCCGGAGGCGGTGTTGTATGCCCGGAGGCGGTGTGGTATGCCCGGAGGCGGTGTTGTATGCCCGGAGGCGGTGTTGTATGCCCTGAGGCGGTCTGGTATGCCCGGAGGCGGTGTAGTATGCCCGGAGGCGGTGTTGTATGCCCGGAGGCGGTGTGGTATGCCCGGAGGCGGTGCAGTATGCCCGGAGGCGGTGTTGTATGCCCGGAGGCGGTGTTGTATGCCCGGAGGCGGTGTAGTATGCCCGGAGGCGGTGTTGTATGCCCGGAGGCGGTGTGGTATGCCCGGAAGCGGTGTAGTATGCCCGGAGGCGGTGTTGTATGCCCGGAGGCGGTGTGGTATGCCCGCAGGCGGTACAACACCGCCTCCGGGCATGATGATGATAATGATGATGATGATGATGATGATGATGATGATGATGATGATGATGATGATGATGATGATGATGATGATGATGATGATGATGATGATGATGATGATGATGATGATGATGATGATGATGATGATGATGATGATGATGCTGCTGATGATGATGTTGCTGATGATGATGTTGCTG
>JAXIVJ010010478.1:0-37500 GCA_036785665.1 Chirona hameri
AAATATTATATATATATATATATATATATATATATATATATATATATATATATATATATATATATATATATATATATATATATATATATATATATATATATATATATATATATATATATATATAATATATATATATATATATATATATATATATATATATATATATATATATATATATATATATATATATATATATATATATATATATATATATATATATATATATATATATATATATATATATATATATATATATATATATATATATATATATATATATATATATATATATATATATATATATATATATATATATATATATATATATATATATATATATATATATATATATATATATATATATATATATATATATATATATATATATATATATATATATATATATATATATATATATATATATATATATATATATAATATATATATATATATATATATATATATATATATATATATATATATATATATATATATATATATATATATATATATATATATATATATATATATATATATATATATATATATATATATATATATATATATATACGCACACACACTATTAACAGGAGTCTTAAGCTAATTGGTGCGTCATTTTGTTACTTATTATCGTTTGAGTGACTGCATGTTAACATGGAAAAGGGGTAATTTTGCAAGCTTGGGGTAGCCCTGCAGGTCAAATTTGAAAATGTTCCAAAAAGGGACTATGATTTTCGGTTCCGATATGTGCTGTTTTATTATTTCCCTGAGTTTGGTTGAAATCGCCGCGTCCCACCACCTCAGCGAGTATAGGTTAACTCATATTTATATTGAAAAGAACTGGAAAGCTTGACGGCCTCTGGAAGCTCTACCTTTGAGTGTCACACATTGCCACTTTCTGGAAAGTTGCGGAAGACATTTCTACACCAGCATGCGGAGTCTTGAGCTAATTGGTGCGTCCTTCTGTTACTTATTATCGTTTGAGTGACTGCATGTTAACATGGGATAAGGGGTAATTTTGCAAGCTTGAGTGGCCCTGAAGGTCAAATTTGAAAATGTCACGAATAGGGACTATGATTTTCGGGTCCCGGCACGTGCTGTTCTATTATTTCCTTGAGTTTAGTTGAAATCACCGCGTCCCGCCAACTCTGCGAATATATATTTAGAAAAGAACTGGAAAGCTTGACAGCCTATGGAGGCTTTACCTTTGAGTGTCACACATTGCCACTTTCTGGAAATTTGCGGAAGACATTTCTACACGAGTATGCGGAGTCTTAAGCTAATTGGTGCGTCCTTCTGTTACTTATTATCGTTTGAGTGACTGCATGTTAACATGGGAGAAGGGGTCATTTTGCAAGCTTGAGTGGCCCTGAAGGTCAAATTTGAAAATGCCACGAATAGGGACTATGATTTTCGGATCCGGCATGTGCTGTTCTATTATTTCCTTGAGTTTGGTTGAAAGCACCGCGTCCCGCCAACTCAGCGAATATATATATTGAAAAGAACTGGAAAGCTTGACGGCCTCTGGAGGCTATACCTTTAAGTGTCACACATTGCCACTTTCTGGAAATTTGCGGAAGACATTTATACACTAGTATGAGGAGTCTTGAGCTAATTGGTGCGTCCTTTTGTTACCTATTATTGTTTGAGTGACTGCATGTTAACATGGGAGAAGGGGCAATTTTGCGAGCTTGAGTGGTCCTGAAGGTCAAATTTGAAAACGTCACGAATAGAGACTATGATTTTCGGATCCTGCATGTGCTGTTCTATTATTTCCTTGAGTTTGGTTGAAATCACCGCTTCCCGCCAACTCAGCGAATATATATATTGAAAAGAACTGGAAAACTTGACGGCCTCTGGAGGCTGTACTTTGAGTGTCACACATTGCCACTTTCTGAAGATTTGCGGAAGACATTTCTACATGAGTATGCGGAGCCTTGAGCTAATTGGTGCGTCCTTCTGTTACTTATCATCGTTTGAGTGACTGCATGTTAACATGGGATACGGGGTAATTTTGCAAGCTTGAGTGGCCCTGAAGGTCAAATTTGAAATCGTCACGAATAGGGACTATGATTTTCGGATCCGGCATGTGCTCTTCTATTATTTCCCTGAGTTTGGTTGAAATCGCCGCGTCCCGCCAACTCAGCGAATATATATATATATATATATATATATATATATATATATATATATATATATATATATATATATATATATATTATATATATATATATATATATATATATATATATATATATATATATATATATATATATATATATATATATATATATATATATATATATATATATATATATATATATATATATTGAAAAGAACTGGAAAGCTTGACGGCCTCTGGAGGCTGTACCTTTGAGTGTCACACATTGCCACTTTCTGGAAGTTTGCGGAAGACATTTCTACACGAGTATGCGGAGTCTTGAGCTAATTGGTGCGTCCTTCTGTTACTTATTATTGTTTGAGTGGCTGCATGTTAACATGGGAGAAGGGGTAATTTCGTTGCGATGAGGGCTTTGGAATGGATGTAACGGAAATTGGCCCACATTCAGCCCAGATTCAGCCCGGCCCAGATTCGTGCTACCATATCTGAAGGAAAACTTTACCAACCAAAATGTATTAAATATCCATCAAAAACGTTAAAAGGAGCATCATTCGAAAGCCCTCGTCGCAACAAACACAGCCATACCCTTGGACTTCCCCTATCTTGCCCAGGAAACGCCCCAGACCCGTCCAAAAATGCAGTCACTCAAACTCACTGAGTTAGCGGGGCGCGACGATTTCAACCAAACTCAGGGAAATAATAGAAGAGCAGATGCCGGAACCGAAAATCATAGTCCCTATTCGTGACATTTTCAAATTTGACCTTCAGGGCCACTCAAGCTTGCAAAATTACCCCCTTTTCCCATGTTAACATGCAGTCACTCAAACGATGATAAGTAACAGAAGGACGCACCAATTAGCTCAAGGCTCCGCAAACTCATGTAGAAATGTCTTCCGCAAATTTTCAGAAAGTGGCAATGTGTGACACTCAAAGGTACAGCCTCCAGAGGCCGTCAAGTTTTCCAGTTCTTTTCAATATATATATGTATATATATATATATATATATATATATATATATATATATATATATATATATATATATATATATATATATATATATATATATATATATATATATATATATATATATATATATATATATATATATATATATATATATATATATATATATATATATATATATATATATATATATATATATATATATATATATATATATATATATATATATATATATATATATATATATATATATATATATATATATATATATATATATATATATATATTCGCTGAGTTGGCGGGACGCGGTGATTTCAACCAAACTCAAGGAAATAATAGAACAGCACATGCCGGATCCGAAAATCATAGTCCCTATTCGTGACATTTTCAAATTTGACCTTCAGGGCCACTCAAGCTTGCAAAATTACCCCTTCTCCCATGTTAACATGCAGTCATTCAAACGATAACAAGTAACAAAAGGACGCACCAATTAGCTCAATACTCCGCATACTCGTGTAGAAATGTCTTCCCCAAATTTTCAGGAAGTGGCAATGTGTGACACTCAAAGGTACAGCTTCCAGAGGCTGTCAAGCTTTCCAGTTCTTTTCAGTATATGTATTCGCGGAGGTGGCGGGACGCGGCGATTTCAACCAGACTCAACGAAATAATAGAACAGCACATGCCGGATCCGAAAATCATAGTCCCTATTCGTGTCATTTTAAAATTTGACCTGCAGGGCCACTCAAGCTTGCAAAATTACCCCTTTTCCCATGTTAACATGCAGTCACTCAAACAATAATAAGTAACAAAAGGACGCATCAATTAGCTGAAGACTTCGCATGCTGGTGTATAAATGTCTTCCGCAAATTTCCAGAAAGTAGCAATGTGTGACACTCAAAGGTACAGCCTCCAGAGGCTGTCAAACTTTCCAGTTCTTTTCAATATAAATGAGTTAACCTATACTCGCTGAGGTGGTGGGACGCGGCGATTTCAACCAAACTCAGGGAAATAATAAAACAGCACATGCCGGAACCGAAAATCATAGTCCCTCTTCGTGACATTTTCAAATTTGACCTGCAGGGCCACTCAAGCTTGCAAAATTACCCCTTCTCCCATGTTAACATGCAGTCACTCAAACAATAATAAGTAACAAAAGGACGCCCCAATTAACTCAAGACTCCGATAACTGGTGTAGAAATGTCTTCCGCAAACTTACAGAAAGTGGCAATGTGTGACACTCAAGAAAACAGCTCCCAATTGCCGTCAAACATTTTTGGTTGCCGCTTGCTTTTATAGTCCAGTGAAAACGAATTTAGTGTCGTCACTTCACCTCTGGAGGCTGCACCTTTGAGTGTCACACATTGCCACTTTCTGCAAATTTGCGGAAGACACTTCTACACCAATATACGGAGTCTTGAGCTAATTGGTGCGTCCTTTTGTTACTTACTATCGTTGGAGTGACTGCCTGTTAACATGGGAGAAGGGGTAATTTTTTCAAGCCTGAGTGGCCCTGCAGGTCAAATTTGAAAATGTCACGAATAGGGACTATGATTTTCGGATCCGGCATGTGCTGTTCTATTTTTTCCTTGAGTTTGGTTGAAATCACCGCGTTCCGCCTATCAGCGAATATATATATATTGAAAAGCACTGGAAAGCTTGACGGCCTCTGGAGGCTGTACCTTTGAGTGTCACACATTGCCACTTTCTGGAAATTTGCGGAAGACATTTCTACACGAGTATACGTAGTCTTAAGCTAATTATTGAGTCCTTCTGTTACTTATTATCGTTTGAGTGACTGCATGTTAACATGGGAGAAGGGGTAATTTTGCAAGCTGGAGTGGCCCTGAAGGTCAAATTTGAAAATGTCACGAATAAGGACTATGATTTTCGGTTCCGGCATGTGCTTTTCTATTATTTCCCTGAGTTTGGTTGAAATCGCCGCGTCCCGCTAACTCAGTGAGCTTGAGTGACTGCATTTGCGGACGGGTCTGGGGCCTTTCGTGGATAAGATAGGGAAAGTCCAAGGGTATGGCTGTGTTCGTTGCGATGAGGGCTTTCGAATGATACCACCTTTTAACGTTTTTGATGGATATTTAATAAATTTTGGCTGGTAAAGTTTTCCTTCAGATATGGTAGCACGAATCTGGGCCGGGCTGAATCTCGGCTGAATGTGGGCCAACTTCCGTTACATTTGGAATGATACCCCTTTTTAACGTTTGTGATGGATATTTAATAAATTTTGGCTGGTAAAGTTTTCCTTCAGATATGGTAGCACGAATCTGGGCCGGGCTGAATCTGGGCTGAATGTGGGCCAACTTCCGTTACATCCTTTTAACGTTTTTGATGGATATTTAATACATTTTGGCTGGTAAAGTTTTCCTTCACATATGGTAGCACGAATCTGGGCCGGGCTGAATCTGGGCTGAATGTAGGCCAACTTCCGTTACATTGAATGTGGGCCAACTTCCGTTACATCTGAATCTGGGCTGAATGTGGGCCGGCTTCCGTCACATCAACTTTCGTTACATTGTCAATGGGAAGCGTAAATAGTTGAATGATATTCATATACACATTCGCATGGACATTCGATGACACCATAGATCACCTCTAAAATCGTCATACAGATAGATCTTGATGCGCTGATTCCAAAAAAAACGTAATATCTAAGACGCACAACGGATAGTTTTTGAGTTATACCGATTTCAATGTTTTAGTGAGAATTTTTTGGGACACCATAGATCATGCTGAAAATTGTCTCGTAGATGTATTTCGACGTCTTGATTCTGAAAAACATAATAGCTAAGATGCACAATGAACCGTTTTTGAGTTACACTTAATTTAACGTTTTGGCGGGAAATTTTTGGACACCATAGATCACGCTGAAAATAGCCATACAGATAGATCTTGATGCGCTGATTCCAAAAATCGTAATACCTAAGACGCACAACAGACAGTTTTTGTGCATGCACATTCGCATCTAAAGATGACCATAGTTGGGGACACCATAGATCGGGCTCAAAATAACCTCTAAGATAGATCTTGATGCGCTGATTCCAAAAATCATAATACCTAAGACGCACAACGGACAGTTTTGTGCATGCACATTCGCATCTAAAGATCACATTAGTTGGTGACACCATAGATCGGGCTAAAAATAACCTTTAAGATAGATTTTGATGCGCTGATTCCAAAAATTGTGATACCTAAGACGCACAACGGACAGTTTTTGTGCACGCACATTCGCATCTAAAGATCACCATAGTTAATGACACCATAGATCGGGCTCAAAATAACCTCTAAGATAGATCTTGATGCGCTGATTCGAAAAATTGTAATACCTAAGACGCACAACGGACAGTTTTTGTGCATGCACATTCGCATCTAAAGATCACCATAGTTGGCCACCTCACGGCCACTAACCAGATCGACAAGGCCCCTGGGTGGGTCAGAAGAGCCCTGAACATGCCGAATGGGCCCCTAGCCAGCACGGAAGGGCCCCAGTGTAGGTCAGAGGGCTCCCTGAGCATGTCGGCAGGGAGACAAAGCAGCCAGCGCATCGAATCATATTCATGAAGACCAGGTACGGTCAACTTATAAATGTGTCGTCAGGTCAAGGTCAAATGGTGACTTAAGTAGGTCCATTCTACAATAAACAGATGCATGTCTGAATAAAAAATATCACTCGGTTCTCTCCAATCCGTACCGTTGCGAGCTCGGAGTAAGGTGAGATCACATTTTATCTCGTCATGCTCAAATTTGGTTCGATTTATCACATTTAATACCCTGGCGATGAGTTCAATGCTAGTTCAACAACAGTCACCACGGTCTTGGCTTCAGTTATTGCGACCAGAACGTCCCTTTATATTTAACATGAGATTTTTAGGCTTCTAACCTTTCAAAACGGAACGTTCATAATCGATCAGCTTAATTTATGGGCGATGGACCGTCAAAATGTTAAGTGAATTGATCGAAACAGAGATTCAAAACGTGCGTCTTTGAAAGGAAAAAACCTTCAACTCTTAAAATGGACTATACATACGCCTTGTCCAGTAGTTGAATCTACAATGCAATTTCGTATCCGAAGTTGGTATGGCTGATTCCAATTGGTACTGCTGGTTCCAAAGTTGATATGGCAGACCCCTCAGGTTATTAACTTCAGCTCCTAAAAGTTGGTATGACCCAGGCCAAAGTTGGTAAGGCCCATGCCATATACCTACCTTACTGCATTCTCCAAACTTGTAGCGGGAGAACCTTTTCATCCATTCTGCTGGGCCCTTTCAACGCTCGGGAATGGGGCCAGGGACGTAGCTACATGTTAAGAAATACCGCAAATGCGGTATCACCGGCTGACTTAAAAAAAAGCCAAATGTGGCCCTCAGCCACCAAATATTACTTTAATTTTCAGAAAAACTGCCGACAAAATGAAGTAGCCACATACTATTGCATTACGCCCTCTGAGGGGGGCACATTCTCCACTTCTGACACGAGAGGCCCCATACTAACGAATGTAAGCGGAGTAAGCGGAGCGGAGGTCTACTATTTTTTTTTGTGTAAGCGGAGGCCCCATTTTGACTGGGAGCCCCCCCCCCCAAAAAAAATGTAGTATACGGGAAAAAAATCCTGGATACGTCCCTGAATGGGACCCTTTCAACGCTCGGGAAGGGGCCCTTTGAACGCTCGGGAAGGGGGCCCTTTCGAGGCGCCGCCCCCCCCCCCTGGGCGAAATCCTGGCTACGTGCCTGGTCTTAGCTATTACGTTTTTTTGGAATCAGCGCATTAAGGTCTATCTTAGAGGTTATTTTGAGCCCGATCTATGGTGTCACCAACTATGGTGATCTTTAGATGCGAATGTGCATGCACAAAAACTGTCCGTTGTGCGTCTTAGGTATTTCGATTTTTGGAATCAGCGCATCTAGGTCTATCTTAGAGGTTATTTTTAGCCCGATCTATGGTGTCACCAACTATGGTGATCTTTAGATGCGAATGTGCATGCACAAAAACTGTCCGTTGTGCGTCTTAGATATTATGATTTTTGGAATCAGCGCATCAAGATCTATCTTAGAGGTTATTTTGACCCGATCTATGGTGTCAATAACTATGGTAATCTTTAGATGCGAATATGCATGCACAAAAAATTGTCCGTTGTGCGGCTTAGGTATTACGAATTTTGGAATCAGCGCATCAAGATCTATCTTAGAGGTTATTTTGAGCCCGATCTATGGTGTCACCAACTATGGTGATCTTTAGATGCGAATGTGCATGCACAAAAACTGTCCGTTATGCGTCTTAGGTATTACGGTTTTTGGAATCAGCACATCAAGGTCTATCTTAGAGGTTATTTTTAGCCCGATCTATGGTGTCACCAACTATGGTGATCTTTAGATGCGAATGTGCATGCACAAAAACTGTCCGTTTTGCGTCTTAGGTGTTATGATTTTTGGAATCAGCGCATCAAGATCTATCTTAGAGATTATTTTGAGCCCGATCTATGGTGTCACCAACTATGGTGATCTTTAGATGCGAATGTGCATGCACAAAAACTGTCCATTGTGCGTCTTAGATATTACGATTTTTGGAATCAGCGCATCAAGATCTATCTTAGAGGTTATTTTGAGCCTGATCTATGGTGTCACCAACTATGGTGATCTTTAGATGTGAATGTGCATGCACAAAAACTGTCCGTTGTGCGTCTTAGGTATTATTATTTCTGGAATCAGCGCATCAAGATCTATCCTAAAGGTTATTTTGAGCCCGATCTATGGTGTCACCAACTATGGTGATCTTTATATGCGAATGTGCATGCACACAAACTGTCCGTTTTGCGTCTTAGATATTACGATTTTTGGAATCAGCGCATCAAGGTCTATCTTAGAGGTAATTTTGAGCCCGATCTATGGTGTCACCAACTATGGTGATCTTTAGATGCGAATGTGCATACACAAAAACTGTCCGTTGTGCGTCTTAGGTATTATTATTTTTGGAATCAGCGCATCAAGATCTATCTTAGAGGTTATTTTGAGCCCGATCTATGGTGTCACCAACTATGGTGATCTTTAGATACGAATGTGCATGCACAAACACTGTCCGTTGTGCGTCTTAGGTATTATGATTTTTGGAATCAGCGCATCAAGGTCTATCTTAGAGGTTATTTTGAGCCCGATCTATGGTGTCCCCAACTATGGTCATCTTTAGATGCGAATGTGCATGCACAAAAACTGTCTGATGTGCGTCTTAGGTATTACGATTTTTGGAATCAGCGCATCAAGATCTATCTATGTGTGGCTATTTTCAGCGTGATCTATGATGTCCAAAAATTTCCCGCCTAAACGTTAAATTAAGTGTAACTCAAAAACGGTTTATTGTGCATCTTAGCTATTATGTTTTTCAGAATCAGGACGTCGAAATACATCTACGAGACAATTTTCAGCATGATCTATGGTGTCCCAAAAAATATCGCTAAAACATTGAAATCGATATAACTCAAAAACCATCCGTTGTGCGTCTTAGATATTACGTTTTTTGGAATCAGCGCATCAAGATCTATCTGTGTGACGATTTTAGAGGTGATCTATGGTGTCATCGAATGTCCATGCAAATGTGTATATGAATATCATGCAACTATTCATGCTAGTCAATGGGCTATGTAGCGGAAATATCGTCAGGCTGCCAGATTGTTGCCAGTCACTGTAGTTATCGCTAGATGTGGCACTTCTTGGTCTACTAAAAAATATACGCGACCAATCCATGTCAGAGATTGTGGTGGACGGAGCCGGCTGTCAGAAAGTTATGACGTCATGCGTCATACAAAAGGATACTTGTTGATTTCTCCAAGGATATTAATATATTGTAAAAAAATAAGTGTTTATGTTTTTCCGCTCAATATACCCATTACCGCCAAATTTCAAGAAATCTATCAAAAGTGAACTATTCGGCTCTCAAACTACCTTCCGATTGGCTGAGAACTGTGACGGAACTGGACGAAAAGACTTGGGTCACCCGTTCAACAAAAACACTAATAAAAGACAACAAATGGCGCACCCTTTTCGACTGGACTAGCCACTAATCGCTTTGTTGGGTGCGAACTAATTTTAAGAATAGTTGACGTTCGTATGTTTGCATGCGGAAACTGTAGTGTGCTGCAAGTGCGTGTTGGTCCCCGGGGCACATGCTTTTATTTATTGGATTACAGCTACACTGAGTTTTGTGTCATCAATTTTCATATTGACTTGGTATAGGTACCTCATACCAATATTGATATCAATGTTGGATGTTGACAGATCCAAATTGAGATTGTAATCTTTTGGTATCTACAAGGCCTACAAGTGCTGTCGTATATCATCACTGCTAAGTGCTAATCGTTCACACAACAAAAATAAGGAAGCCTGATTTCAGCCATGCAAATTATATGGATGCCTGTTCTGCTGCTCCTATTTTCAAATGCAGGTAAGTTTGAGTAAATTGTAATGAAAATGATCAGTACTTTAGATCAATGAGAAGCAATCAGTTTATGTGACACTTTGGATGGTATGGTTGATGTTTTGTGAACATGTTACATTTGTTGTTTGCTTGTCATCTAATGTCTTTCTTTTAGCCAGTGTCGTGCCTCAAGAACAGGCGGATCCAGACCCTCCTACCAAAGGTCCTGAAACTATGATTTGCCCCCTCCAAACAGCCAGACGTGCAGTTTCTGATGGGTTGACACTTGACCGGGTGGGTGGCCGTTCGGGAGAAGTGTCCTGGGGCGGAATTGGCCTCCATCTTGGATTTTTCTCTTCACGGTCACATTACCTTTTTTATGGTGAACGAGCTATAGTAAACCGTAAATAAACTCTCTTGGGGTCTCCCCAACCCACTGGTAGACTACAAGAACACTATGAAGGAAACCCTTCATTTAAAACATGTGACCAAAAAATGGCAGCGGAATGGCCCTTTGCCCCCAGGGCACCTGTCCTGAAAATGGCCCTTTGCCCCCAGGGCACCTGTCCTGAACGGCCACCGTTGACAGCATGCATAATACTGTTGTCCTGTCCTGTTGTCCTGAACGCCCCCCCCCCCCCCCTGGTCAACAACTTCAAGCTGACAGCTATGGGCGCCTATAACTATTGTTGCAGCGCCCTTAAGCCCCAATCATCATCATCACTGACAGCTGACAGTCTGCTACTCCCCCTGTCAACAACTTTTTGCTGACGCCTGATGGCTCGCTCCCCCTCCCTGCTCAACAACTTTTTGGAAATACACCACTGGATTTGGCCTGCCCAAAAAAAAAACATGGATAGATCCGCCCCTGCTCAGGAAGGCATTTTGTGTCATGGATTAGGATATATTGTTGTAATCTTGGACATTACAACAATTTATGAACATTCTGAGATTAGGACATCTTGGACATGTCCTAATCTCAGTCTTTTCATGCTATCAGAATGTAAACAATACTGATGCACTACTGATGCGCCGGTGCTAATGATATGCTAGCAATGTAATCGATAGCTGCAGTGCTTTTAGTAGCGGAAGCCCTCTGGAGTCTACCCGATAACTTTTTGCTCCCAGCAAGTTCCTGGAGTCTTTGGAATATCTCAGCAACTAGGGTGAATATGGATAAATGAAGTCATGGTTTAATTCAGAAAACTATGTTCTATAGACCAGTGTCAATAACCCCGGATAAGCGATGTGAGTAGGCACACTCCCTTTAAAGTAGGAGGTATACAACATGGCATGGGTACTCTGATTAACTCAGATATTCTAGCTGATTTTGGTAAATGGCTGTTGTAGTGTGGACTTTGTTATGCTGCTCCTAGATATGTTCTGGCTAGGCAAGACTTTATTTTATTTGTCAATAATTTCATTTTCTAAACATTTTGTTTTCTTAACCCGCGCGGCGCTGGGGTCTCCAGCCGAACGTGCGGCGATGGGGGGGGGGGGGGTAATTCGTATAACAGCAGCGAGACGTGCAAGGCGGCGATCGAAAGCTATCAATGAGACGAATCTAACACGTACCCGAAATTCTGAAAATAAGGTCACATCAGGTCATGGTAGGTCAAATGTCAAAATTGAGGTATTTGGGTTTTGTGCCATACTTTCCATCCAAAGCATTAGATTGTGACTATTATCGCACAACGTGCTCTCAAAGGTATAATGCATCTCCCGCATAGGCAAAAGTGAAATTGTAAGCAAAGGTCAAGGTCAGGTCACAAAAGGTCACATGTCTACGATAATGTCCCTCAGGTCCAGGTCAGGTCACACTAAGGACACAATTTGAAATTGATTAATCTAAATAAAAAAGGCATGTTTCTAGACCAGCTTTGTCTCAGAAATACAGCGGTGGCATCTATTTGTCTGTATGTATCTGGTCAATCAAATAAAAAAACGTAACTTCAAAAATGATGTCATGAGTTTCTTATACTTAGGACGCCATAAGTCAGTCAAAAGTAAAGATATTGCTTTGCAATTTGGTTTGGGTGTCGTCCATTATCGTCCATACTTGGTTATCTAACATATCTTCCGTTTTTGTTCAATATCTTTTTAAAAAAAATATTTTGTGGAAATTCTTCTGAAAAAAAACAGTTTTTTGAATTTTTGAGTCACAAACCCAAAATTTCGAAAATCCGATATAGCCATTTGGAAGAGAATGTTATTTCCGTTCTTTTCACGCTTTTTATTTGCAATTTGCATCAAAACTATTTTCGACGATTTGTCAAACATTTATCGTTATGTCACTAAAACGTCATTATCACCCAAACTATGTCACCAATTTCAATGCAATTTTTACAGAAGACGTAGAATTGATGCAGCATAAGGTACCCAAAGTTTCACTGCGATATCAGTCATAGTTTTCAAGTTATTGAGCAAATCCGGGAGGGGGGTGGGTACAATTTACCCCCCCCCCCCCCCCCCCAGCGCCGCGCGGGTTAATCCTGGTTTCTAATGTTGAATTGTCAAGTCAATAAGGTAGGTAACCCATGTTGTGCAGTTCATTATAGTCTCAGTGAACATGATAACACTTTGAGACAGGGAGGCCAGGGCCAGTATTATTGGGAGAATGAAGTTTGGTATCTTGCCATTTAAATGACAGTATAATGTTAAGTCATTCCAGCCCACAAATTGCAAATATGTTTGTTGTCATGTCAGTTTACAACTATCATGTATGTCCAAACATTTTAAGTTAATTTCCTGTGTAGTGTGACAGTTTACTCACCATGTTCCAGGAAGGTGCTATTTCCATAAGATGTCGGCCAATATGTGTTTGTACTGTGACATGGTATGTTCTCTATTACAGTGACCACAAACCGCATATGGGAGTCAATATACCAGGATATGGATGCTACCTACAGTTGCTTTAAGATCATGAATGGCACACATGAGTTTGGCTGCACAGGTGGGTTTACCTATTGTCAATTATTTAGGGGATGTATGACTGATGTGTTATTGGCTAATGTGTCATTTATTTAGAAGCTGTATGTCTAATACACTAATGCTGAATTATAATCCAAAGGTGCGTTAGTGGTAGTAGCAGTAGTAGTAGTAGTTACGAGCGAGCGCGAAGCGCTCGCGAGCCCTCACTGAATACGGGATTTTCTCACATATAAAAGGATGGGCGCCATGTGACCTTCGTTGTCGGAACGCCCTTAACCCGCGCACTGCAGGGGCTTTGCGCCGAACACGAACTGCAGAGGGGGGGGGGGGTGATTTCCGCCCCCCCCTGAGATCTCGAAAACTACGCTACGTAGCGAGAAGCGGGAAACGGCATTTGATAGATTGATACATGTTCTATCGAAAGTATTTCAGTATTGTTTTAGGTCAGGTCAAAATTGAGGTCACCAGAGGTCATCAAAGGTCAAGTTTTCCAGTTTTTTTCTCCTGTTTTAGGACATCGCTCCAGAAATTCCCATATATCTCAGAAACTATGCTAGTTAGAAACAAACGGAAAAAACAAACGCCAGCCAGTGAAATTTGCAATCGCTAAGGTGTCCTCAAATTTTATCTTAGGTCAATATTTGAGACTCCAGAGGTCAAAAAAGGGGGAAAATGACGTTTTTTTGCTAAATCGTTTTTCGCTATTAACTTTTTATGTAATCAAAATAACGGAAAACTGTGTACGTCATTGTGTTTATCTTGTCAAGGCGCTTTGAATGATATACATGGTGACCTTGTTAACTTAACTTAAAAATTTGACCTCAGGTCAAGTGGTGACCCAAGTAGGGCATGTTGCATATGGAAAGACGTGTCTCGACGAGACAAACACATTGATGTCTGCTTTACTTCTTTATCTTCATTATGTCGGGAGTTATTGACAAAGTGATGGTGACCTCACATGACCTCAAGTGACCCAATAGGGGCCACTGAAAAAAACTTACACTTGGATCATCAAGAATATCCTATAATAACATGATCCAGAAGTAATTGGACTAATATCATGCATATCCTTAGCATTTGTATATTGGCCCCTACCCTGACCGTTTCTCAGTTGGTACCCCTGGCTCTCCTCTTGGCAGCGTTGCCCACCCTGCTCTTACTGTACCTCAGTTGATACCTCTGGCTCTCCTCCCGGCTGCTGACCCCCTGCCCTTACCGTGCCTCGGTCTGGCTCCCTGCCGGCTGTGTTGGCCACCCTGCCCTGACCGCGCCTCTGTCGGTGTCCCTGACTCCCTGCCGGCTGTGTTGGCCACCCTGCCCTTACTGTGCCTCTGTCGGTGTCCCTGGCTCCCTGCCGACTGTGTTGACCGCCGTGCCCTGACCGTGCCTCTGTCGATACCCCTGGCTCCCTGCTGGCTGTGTTGACCTGTGTGCCCTGATCGTGCCTCTGTCGATACCCCTGGCTCCCTGCTGGCTGTGTTGACCTGTGTGCCCTGATCGTGCCTCTGTCGATACCCCTGGCTCCCTGCTGGCTGTGTTGACCTTTGTGGCTCTGTCGATACCCCTGACTCCCTGCTGGCTGTGTTGACCTTTGTGCCCTTATCGTGCCTCTGTCGATACCCCTGGCTCCCTGCTGGCTGTGTTGACCTGTGTGCCCTGATCGTGCCTCTGTCGATACCCCTGGATCCCTGCTGGCTGTGTTGACCTTTGTGCCCTTATGGTGCCTCTGTCGATACCCCTGGCTCCCTGCCGGCTGTGTTGGCCACCCTGCCCTTATCGTGCCTCTGTCGATACCCCTGGCTCCCTGCTGGCTGTGTTGACCTGTGTGCCCTGATCGTGCCTCTGTCGATACCCCTGGCTCCCTGCTGGCTGTGTTGACCTTTGTGGCTCTGTCGATACCCCTGGCTCCCTGCTGGCTGTGTTGACCTTTGTGCCCTTATCGTGCCTCTGTCGATACCCCTGGCTCCCTGCTGGCTGTGTTGACCTGTGTGCCCTGATCGTGCCTCTGTCGATACCCCTGGCTCCCTGCTGGCTGTGTTGACCTTTGTGGCTCTGTCGATACCCCTGGCTCCCTGCTGGCTGTGTTGACCTTTGTGCCCTTATCGTGCCTCTGTCGATACCCCTGGCTCCCTGCCGGCTGTGTTGGCCACCCTGCCCTTATCGTGCCTCTGTCGATACCCCTGGCTCCCTGCTGGCTGTGTTGACCGCCGTGCCCTGATCGTGCCTCTGTCGATACCCCTGGCTCCCTGCTGACTGTGTTGACTTGTGTGGCTCTGTCGATACCCCTGGCTCCCTGCTGGCTGTGTTGACCTTTGTGGCTCTGTCGATACCCCTGGCTCCCTGCTGGCTGTGTTGACCTTTGTGGCTCTGTCGATGCCCCTGGCTCCCTGCTGGCTGTGTTGACCTTTGTGGCTCTGTCGATACCCCTGGCTCCCTGCTGGCTGTGTTGACCTTTGTGGCTCTGTCGATACCCCTGGCTCCCTGCTGGCTGTGTTGACCTTTGTGGCTCTGTCGATACCCCTGGCTCCCTGCTGGCTGTGTTGACCGCCGTGCCCTGACCGCGCCTCTGTCGATACCCCTGGCTCCCTGCTGGCTGTGTTGACCTTTGTGGCTCTGTCGATACACCTGGCTCCCTGCTGGCTGTGTTGACCTTTGTGCCCTTACCGTGCCGGCAGCCGACTTCTCCGGTAACGTAGGCCTCCTGCGGCTGGTGAACTCGTCGGACGAGCTGGCGGCGTTGACCAGCTCCGGCGAGCGGCAGTCGGTGGTGGCCGTCCTGCCGCGTGACCAGTTCACCGTCGACACCCTGCAGCAGCTGGAGGCGATGACCGCCGATCCTGACCAGGGTGAGTTACCAGCCGCAGGTTGTCTCCTGACCAGACACAACTGCCGCCCCGACCAGACGCAGCTGCCGCCCCCCGACCAGACGCAACTGCCGCCCCGACCAGACGCAGCTGCCGCCCCCGACCAGACGCAGCTGCCGCCCCCCGACCTGACAACAGCTGCCGCCCCGATCAGACACAACTGCCGCCCCAACCAGACGCAGCTGCCGCCCCCGACCAGACGCAGCTGCCGCCCCGACCAGACACAACTGCCGCCCCGACCAGACGCAGCTGCCGCCCCGACCAGACGCAGCTGCCGCCCCCCGACCTGACAACAGTTGCCGCCCCGACCAGACGCAGCTGCCGCACCGACCAGACGCAGCTGCCGCCCCGACCAGACGCAGCTGCCGCCCCTGACCTGACAACAGCTGCCGCCCCGACCAGACGCAGCTGCCGTCCCCGACCGGACAACAGCTGCCGCCCCGACCAGACGCAGCTGCCGCCCCCCGACCTGACAACAGCTGCCGCCCCGACCAGACGCAACTGCCGCCCCGACCAGACGCAGCTGCCGCCCCCGACCAGACGCAGCTGCCGCCCCGACCAGACGCAACTGCCACCCCGACCAGACGCAGATGCCGTCCCCGACCTGACAACAGCTGCCGCCCCGACCAGACGCAGCTGCCGCCCCCGACCTGACAACAGCTGCCGCCCCGACCAGACGCAACTGCCGCCCCGACCAGACGCAACTGCCGCCCCGACCAGACGCAGCTGCCGCCCCCGACCTGACAACAGCTGCCGCCCCGACCAGACGCAACTGCCGCCCCGACCAGACGCAGCTGCCGCCCCCGACCTGACAACAGCTGCCGCCCCGACCAGACGCAGCTGCCGCCCCCGACTGTCGCAGCTGCCGCCCCCGACTGTCGCAACTGCTGACGGCTGGCAGCGGCCTGGCCGGCCGATGGGCCTCTGACGAATTTGGTCGTTTGCCATGGCTGAGTGAGGTTTAGACCTAACCACGTTCGTTAGCTTAAAACACGCCCTGGATGGGGGGGGGGGGGGCGAAAACCGCCCACCCCTCCGGTTTTTCGAGGATAGCGCAAAAACGGCGGCGTGCAGCGCCGCCGTTTTTTGCATACCTGTTCGGAAATGAACTACCCACATTATGCCAAATTCTTGACCTCGGGTCATCTCAGTCCAGGTCACCAGGCCAGGTCACGTGATGACCCCACCTCCAAAACGTTTGCGGTAGTACCACAGCCACGGTTTTAAGCCGATCGGTTTCAATCTGGCAGGATTTGATAAAATTATAGATACCTATAATGTGTATATCTCGGATTTTTTTTTGTATATCGGTGGCCTAAGGTCAGGTCAATGTCGTGACCGCCAACACTGTTTTGTCAATAACTCGACATAATGAAGATAGAGAAGTGAAAACGGTACCAATGCGTTTGTCTCGTCGAGACACGTCTCCCAATATGCAACATGACCTACTTGGGTCACCACTTGCCTTGCCCTGAGGTTAAATTTCTCAGTTGCGCTAGCCTAGTTAATATGAATATGATTCGAAGCGCCTTGTCGATACAAACACGATGACGTCAAACGTATTGGTTTATCTTTATTAGGTAAACAGTTATTTGAGAAAAACAGTTTTGCCAGCAAATAATTTTGTTGACATTTGATGACCTCTGGAGCCTAAACTATTGACCTTAGCTCAAATTTGAGGACACCTTGGCGATTGCATTTTTTCAAGAGCTTTCCATTGTTTTTTTCCGTTTGTTCCTAGCTATCATAGTTCCCAATATATTTGGTGGTTTCTGGAGCGAAGTCTTGAACCCGGAAATTCTGACCTTTGATGACCTCCGGTGACCTCAATATTGACCTGAGCCAAAAAAGGACCGAAATAGTTTCAACATTATTTTTGACGAGCTTTCGGACGGTCTTTTGGGTTTTGTCTGCGTCTCATAGGAGTCGAGTTCGAGAGGGTGGTGGGGTGGGGGGGGGGGGGGGGGGGGGGGCGCGTCTAAATGCCCTCCCCCCCCCGCGGCACGGCGAAGGTGGCGCCGAGCACCGGCACAGCGCGGGTTAAAGAGTTTACTGTGTTATAGATTATCTGAACTTTCCATGGATCATCCTAAGGGAGTATGTGACGTCTCCGCCAGTCGCTGCGTCTCGGTGATATGTGTGACGTCTCCGCCAGTCGCTGCGTCTCGGTGATATGTGTGACGTCACCGCCAGTCGCTGCGTCTCGGTGATATGTGTGACGTCACCGCCAGTCGCTGCGTCTCGGTGATATGTGTGACGTCACCGCCAGTCGCTGCGTCTCGGTGATAAGTGTGACGTCACCGCCAGTCGCTGCGTCTCGGTGATAAGTGTGACGTCACCGCCAGTCGCTGCGTCTCGGTGATATGCTGCATTTTGCGTTGTGTTGTGACGTCACTGATGTGTCTGTTGCCAGGTGACGTGAAGGGCGTGATCCTGATGCTGCCGGACGCCGCCTGGGAACCGGACGAACCCTTCCAGTTCTCTGAGGATGATACCTGCCCAAACCGCTGGTCAAGTGAGTGTCAGGTCCTACTGCCCAAACCGCTGGTCAAGTGAGTGTCAGACCCTACTGCCCAAACCGCTGGTCAAGTGAGTGTCAGACCCTACTGCCCAAACCGCTGGTCAAGTGAGTGTCAGACCCTACTAATCAAACTGCTGGTCAAGTGAGTGTCAGACCCTACTAGCCAAACCGCTGGTCAAGTGAGTGTCAGACCCTACTAGCCAAACCGCTGGTCAAGTGAGTGTCAGACCCTACTGCCCAAACCGCTGGTCAAGTGAGTGTCAGACCCTACTGGCCAAACCGCTGGTCAAGTGAGTGTCAGACTTACTGCCCAAACCGCTGGTCAAGTGAGTGTCAGACCCTACTGGCCAAACCGCTGGTCAAGTGAGTGTCAGACTTACTACCCAAACCGCTGGTCAAGTGAGTGTCAGACCCTACTGGCCAAACCGCTGGTCAAGTGAGTGTCAGACTTACTGCCCAAACCGCTGGTCAAGTGAGTGTCATACCCTACTAGCCAAACCGCTGGTCAAGTGAGTGTCAGACCCTACTGGCCAAACCGCTGGTCAAGTGAGTGTCATACCCTACTGCCGCACCCGCTGGCCAAGTGAGTGTCATATACAGCCGCGTGTCGCGTGCCGTGTGAGGGACGCCGCATCAATGATGTGTGTGTCTCTTGCTGAGGCAAATTCACTGGCAAGTTGAAGTGTCACGACTCACAGGGGCAATTTGTCGAAACCACGAAGGGCACTATATTGTCCAAAAAATGGCTTAAGGCCTGGGTAGGATTAATGGAATTTTCAGACCTAGGATATGAAGTCATTTCGGAGATATATTTCTATCACAGACAGCTCTGGCAGGGGGAGGCGTTGGGCTGGCGTCATCGTTGATCTTCGTTATACTGTAACAGGGTTGGCACAGTTTTGTCCGCTGACCAGTTTTGCCCTGTTTAAACCGGGCGGGCAAAACTAGGTGGTCAAGGCTTGGCGGTGCCATTAGGTACACCCGCAAACTAACCAACTCTAGCGTGCTCTATGAAGCATATCACTCTTGGAGCCCATCGAAGGTACTATGTGAAGCATCGGCGCTAATGAGGGTTTAGGGGAAAGTTTGATCTGTCCCATTTATGTTTCCTGGGCTGATTTGCCCAGATACACGCATTTCCCTGAAGAAACGACTCCATTCCTCTGATGCTTATTACAAGCCCTGGTTTATCAGTAACCTGGGTTTGAGCCCAGCCGACGAAAACCTTTTTACATGACACCAGTGCATGTCTATTCAATTTACGTTTATTCGGAGGTTTCAGGTGACCCGTTTCAATAAGAGGGTCCGCATGATTTCACAAGAAAATGTGAGTGCAGTACGGTGGTACGCATCACTAAGGAACTTTATGCATGAGAAACGAGACCCCGGTCACGGACCCCGGGCACAGGTTCTAAAAAATACAAACTAAAGTCGCACTTTACAATTAGTATTGAGGAGAATTTGAGACCCATGAAGAAGCTTGGTTTTTAATTAGCCGGCTAGATTCCGATCGATCGGCTGGCCGAATGGACCGGCTAGCTGGACAATCCAGCCGGACCGGCTGGCCAATCCAGCCGGACCGGCTGGACAACCGGCTGAGCCTGTTGTCCATATCAACGGAAGGATTGCTAAATCACTGGTTCTAAGGATATTTTGCCGTCCAACGCTGACGAAAACGTCACAATTGTTTACAACAAAAAAACATTTGAAAACAATACAAAATGTGATGGATATTATTGGGATTATTTGGATATTATTGCGATATTGGGGTTCGGCCCCACAACCAGAATGGGCTGAGGGTAATCTGAGTCAGGTGTAGGCAATAACGGACAATTGAACTTAGCAATCTGGGCTTTAAGCATTTCAATTTGGTCTCAGACTATGGACAAAGGAAGTGTCAAAAGAATAAAGACTTACTATGACGAGATACCTTCAATTTAGATATCTTCAATTTCAGTTTCGCCCAGTTTTGGCCAGTTTTGCCCACCACTTTCTCCGTGGAGAAAATGGCGGAAACCTAGTGTTGGCCACTGGCCAGGGCAAAACCTTTTTGCCCGGGTAAAATGCCAACCCTGCTGTAGTATTCGACTGTTCGCAGACAGGACTGGGTGTTGACTTTGAGATTCCGGTTTGTGAGTCATTGAGACACATTGAAATGTATTAATATACCACCCTGAACTCATGTCATTATTCCGAGGGGTGACGGGTTTGGGGTCACCCGCACTGCACTTAAAACATCAGCCAGCTACTCGTCTCGGCTTCAGCTCATCTGCCGGCGGTATTCTCACCATACAAACTCTGTGCTGTAACTCTACTTTGTTCGTATATTCAATTGGCTCCGATTGCCAACCGTGTCAGGCCATCGAGGTGCATCAAATCCACGACCAGCCAATGATGGACACCTTGTATTTCCCTATGCAGTGGGATAGCAGTATTGAGGTCCAGCATTATTAGCGGTCAGACGAGTGCCACTCGAGTTTGAGTGGAATGTTCGCCCATGCCCGTACTATGAAGATACGGTGGTGTATTTTGATAAGGCTGTTATGATCTAAGGAGCTCTGTGAAGACACCTGGTGGCGTTAGTAATTGTGGTTGAGTTTGTCGATACTCATGGTGTCATGGTACCTTGCCCCTCTCTATGTGAGTATTCAATATGACATAAGAGTGTTGGTTTATTATTTGCTTGTTTGGGGAACCTGGAAGGGAGTGCCTTTGAAGCTCTTAACTGACAGGTAAGAATCCGTTTAATCGCAAAACCCTACTACACATACTCCTCAATTCATTGGCTTTTTATGACTCTACATGTCTCTCAGTAGTATTTGTGCCGTAGAGTTTGACACGCTTGGTGCAGGTGAGATCCTGTTCACCGTTGGGCCCGTCCTCCGCCGCCTGTACACTGTTCAGCCCATCCTCCTCTGTCTGTTCACCGTTGGGCCCGTCCTCCGCCGCCTGTACACTGTTCAGCCCATCCTCCTCCTCCGTCTGTTCACCTTTGGGCCCAGTCCTCCTCGGTCGCCTACTGTTCAGCCCCGTCCTCCGCCGCCTCTTCACGTTGGGCCCCGTCCCGGTCCGTCTGTGGCTGAGCTGTTCACTGGTCAGTCCCGCCCTGGTCGGTCCGTTGTGAGGTCCTGTTCACTGTTCGGCCCCGTCTCTGTCCGTCTGTGCTGAGAGCGGCTGCCCGAGTTGGCCGCCCTCTCCCGGCCGGATGATGGCGATGTAGTACCCCTGGTCGCCGCCAGAGGCGCGACTGCGCAGCTCCGGAGGGAACGACAGACCGGACGCGATGGTGATGTAGTAGCGCGGCGCCGCCAGCACCAGCGTCACCAGCTGAAACACGGAACACCAGCACCAGCGTCACCAGCTGTAACACGGAACACCAGCACCAGCGTCACCAGCTGTAACACGGAACACCAGCACCAGCGTCACCAGCTGTAACACGGAACACCAGCACCAGCTGAAACACGGAACACCAGCACCAGCATCACCAGCTGAAACACGGAACACCAGCACCAGCATCACCAGCTGAAACACGGAACACCAGCACCAGCGTCACCAGCTGATACACGGAACACCAGCACCAGCGTCACCAGCTGAAACACGGAACACCAGCACCAGCGCCACCAGCTGAAACACGGAACACCAGCACCAGCGTCACCAGCTGAAACACGGAACACCAGCACCAGCGTCACCAGCTGAAACACGGAACACCAGCACCAGCGTCACCAGCTGAAACACTGAACACCAGCACCAGCGTCACCAGCTGAAACACGGAACACCAGCACCAGCGTCACCAGCTGTAACACGGAACACCAGCACCAGCGTCACCAGCTGAAACACGGAACACCAGCGTCACCAGCTGAAACACGGAACACCGTGTTTCACCACACCAACCCCCATACCCGAACACGCAGTGGTTTTGCCCTACCCGGGCGAGGGTTAATACTAAAAATTGGCTCAGGGTCTGAAATATCCATTGCGAAAAAATTCGTTCATACCAGTTGTTTCTTTCAAAAGTTATCGCCGAAAATTAGGGTCCCAATCGGTCTGCCGTTCACAGTAGGATACGAATGACACTGAAACTAATTTAGGTTTTAAGAGCATCGGTATTATCTAAACAAAAATCGATGGATATTCCTAATATTTGTATGAAAATGATTCACCCAAATACCCTAGATACTGAAAATTCATGACATCCATTTTCACAAAAGAAAACATGAAAATGCCGTGGGAACTAGTCCTATATTTTGCGCACGATAAAAATAACTAAATACATACAAATATGTCATGTAATATTATATAGCTTCCATTATATCAGCATAAGCATTGGGACTCCACAGGAGATTTGGGACAGGTGTCCCAATTCTCCTGCAGTAGCCAACAATAACAAAAGAACATACCTGCTATTTTTGATTTATTTATGTCACTTTTAAACATTACTAACAACAAAAGGACCTTGAGTGCTGAACACGTACATAATTCAAGTTTATTTCGGTTTTGATTTGAGTGACTCACAGATTAGATCAATCCTGGAAAATCTAGTTTTTCGGCGCTCGCTTCACGCAGCGGGACACCGCACTGGCAAAGGACCATTAATAGTCTTCACGTAGCGGGACACCGCACTGGCAAAGGACCATTAATAGTCTTCACGCAGCGGGACACCGCACTGGCAAAGGACCATTAATAGTCTTCACGCAGCGGGACACCGCGATGGCAAAGGACCATTAATAGTCTTCACGCAGCGGGACACCGCAATGGCAAAGGACCATTAATAGTCTTCACGCAGCGGGACACCGCACTGGCAAAGGACCATTAATAGTCTTCACGCAGCGGGACACCGCACTGGCAAAGGACCATTAATAGTCTTCACGCAGCGGGACACCGCACTGGCAAAGGACCATTAATAGTCTTCACGCAGCGGGACACCGCAATGGCAAAGGACCATTAATAGTCTTCACGCAGCGGGACACCGCAATGGCAAAGGACCATTAATAGTCTTCTCGCAGCGGGACACCGCAATGGCAAAGGACCATTAATAGTCTTCACGCAGCGGGACACCGCACTGGCAAAGGACCATTAATAGTCTTCACGCAGCGGGACACCGCAATGGCAAAGGACCATTAATAGTCTTCACGCAGCGGGACACCGCACTGGCAAAGGACCATTAATAGTCTTCACGCAGCGGGACACCGCAATGGCAAAGGACCATTAATAGTCTTCACGCAGCGGGACACCGCACTGGCAAAGGACCATTAATAGTCTTCACGCAGCGGGACACCGCACTGCCAAAGGACCATTAATAGTCTTCACGCAGCGGGACACCGCAATGGCAAAGGACCATTAATAGTCTTCACGCAGCGGGACACCGCAATGGCAAAGGACCATTAATAGTCTTCACGCAGCGGGACACCGCAATGGCAAAGGACCATTAATAGTCTTCACGCAGCGGGACACCGCAATGGCAAAGGACCATTAATAGTATTCACGCAGCGGGACACCGCAATGGCAAAGGACCATTAATAGTCTTCACGCAGCGGGACACCGCAATGGCAAAGGACCATTAATAGTCTTCACGCAGCGGGACACCGCAATGGCAAAGGACCATTAATAGTCTTCACGCAGTGGGACACCGCACTGGCAAAGAACCATTAATAGTCTTCACGCAGCGGGACACCGCACTGGCAAAGGACCATTAATAGTCTTCACGCAGCGGGACACCGCACTGACAAAGGACCATTAATAGTCTTCACGCAGCGGGACACCGCAATGGCAAAGGACCATTAATAGTCTTCACGCAGCGGGACACCGCAATGGCAAAGGACCATTAATAGTCTTCACGCAGCGGGACACCGCACTGGCAAAGGACCATTAATCGTCTTCACGCTGCGGGACACCGCAATGGCAAAGGACCATTAATAGTCTTCACGCAGCGGGACACCGCAATGGCAAAGGACCATTAATAGTCTTCACGCAGCGGGACACCGCAATGGCAAAGGACCATTAATAGTCTTCACGCAGCGGGACACCGCACTGGCAAAGGACCATTAATAGTCTTCACGCAGCGGGACACCGCACTGGCAAAGGACCATTAATAGTCTTCACGCAGCGGGACACCGCACTGGCAAAGGACCATTAATAGTCTTCACGCAGCGGGACACCGCACTGGCAAAGGACCATTAATAGTCTTCACGCAGCGGGACACCGCAATGGCAAAGGACCATTAATAGTCTTCACGCAGCGGGACACCGCAATGGCAAAGGACCATTAATAGTCTTCACGCAGCGGGACACCGCACTGGCAAAGGACCATTAATAGTCTTCACGCAGCGGGACACCGCAATGGCAAAGGACCATGAATAGTCTTCACGCAGCGGGACACCGCAATGGCAAAGGACCATTAATATTCTTCACGCAGCGGGACACCGCAATGGCAAAGGACCATTAATAGTCTTCACGCAGCGGGACACCGCACTGGCAAATGACCATTAATAGTGTTCACCCAGCGTAACACCGCACTGGCAAAGGACCATTAATAGTCTTCACCAGCGTAACACCGCACTGGCAAAGGACCATTAATAGTCTTCACGCAGCGTAGCACCGCACTGGCAAAGGACCATTAATAGTTTTCACCAGCGTAACACCGCAATGGCAAAGGACCATTAATAGTCTTCACCAGCGTAACACCGCACTGGCAAAGGACCATTAATAGTCTTCACGCAGCGTAGCACCGCACTGGCAAAGGACCATTAATAGTCTTCACGCAGCGGGACACCCCACTGGCAAAGGACCATTAATAGTCTTCACCCAGCGTAACACCGCAATGGCAAAGGACCATTAATAGTCTTCACCCAGCGTAACACAGCACTGGCAAAGGACCATTAATAGTCTTCACCAGCGTAACACCGCACTGGCAAAGGACCATTAATAGTCTTCACGCAGCGAGACACCGCACTGGCAAAGGACCATTAATAGTCTTCACGCAGCGGGACACCGCACTGGCAAAGGACCATTAATAGTCTTCACCCATCGTAACACCGCAATGGCAAAGGACCATTAATAGTCTTCACCCAGCGGGACACCGCACTGGCAAAGGACCATTAATAGTCTTCACCAGCGTAACACCGCACTGGCAAAGGACCATTAATAGTCTTCACGCAGCGGGACACCGCACTGGCAAAGGGCCATTAATCGTTTGCAACTGTGCCTCACATATAAACAAACAATCTTCACGCAGATTGAGTGTATGCGTTTGCTTATCGTGTATATGTGAACAGGAATGAGTGCCCCTTAACCCGGCACTGACTGGGGTCTCAGCCGAACGCCATTGACGGGTTCGGCTGAGTTAAACGTCCCCCTGGTTATCTTCCGGACCAATGATCGCAGCGAGACGCGCAAGACGGCATTCGAAAGCTCTCAATGAGATGAATCTAAAACATGCTAACAATTAAAAGTGAGGTCAAATGTCAGGTCACCGTCAGGTCAAATGTCAAAATCGACGTTTTTTAGTTTATGGGCCATACTTTACAGCAAAAGCCATCGATTACGACCATGATCACCCAAAGTGCTGCCAAAGGTATTATACACATCCCACATGGGCTAAATGAGATTGTTGGCAAAGGTCAAGGCAAGGAAGGCCGGGTCACACAAAAAATCACTATGCGCAAAATATCTACGAAAGTCATGCAACACATGTTTTATGGGTTATTTGCCACGTAGAATTCGATAGTGATAGTCATTTTACCAACTGAATTAATTTACGTGAAGTTATTGTCAAGTTCAGGTCACTGAAGGTCAAAATTTGAAATTGATCAATATAAAAAAGAAGGCATGTTCATGGACAAGTTTTCTCTCAGGAATACAGTGCTGGCATTTATGTGTTTGTATCTGGTCAATAAAAGCCAACAAAACGCAATTTCAAAATATGACGTCATGAGTTACCCGTACTTTGGTTTTCATAAGTCAGTCAAAAATGGAGATATCAGTTGAAATTTGGTATGGTAGTTGCCTAGGTATGGTTCTCTGACATATCTTCCGGTTCTTTGAATATTTTGGAAAATTTTGATTTTGTGATAATCCCCCCCCCCCCCCAAAAAAAAGAAAAGTTGTTGACTGTTTTTTTTAAAAGTCAAAAACTAAAATTTATAACATCCGAGATAGCCAGTTTGTATGTAGCCCTTGCAGTTTGCTATCTTTTGACGTTTTTCGATTGCATTTTGCTTCACATGTGGCATTTGTACGGGCTGGCAAAGTTTAGCTGATTTTGGTGTAAAACTCGTGTGAGTGACGTCACTAAATTCGATATAACTCGAGAGAAAAATCACGAAATTTCTTCTTTTTTGCACACAAGACGTAACAATGATTTTAAGAAGGTACCCGAAGTTTCACGTTGATAGCGCTATTAGTTTTTCAGCTAAATTCATCAGGGGTGGGGGGGGGGGGCGTTAACCCCCCCGTCAATGGCGGGTTAACCCGCGAGTCACTGGGGGGGCTTTTTTTTAGCCCCCCCTTAGGAATATTAGGCATATCTCAATAACTAATGCAGATATCGACGCCAAACTTTCAGTACCTATCCGGGCATCATTTTTACACATTATAAGAAAAAATTAAAAAAAATTGTCAAAATTTATTTGAGATATAGTGAATTTAGTGACGTCACTAAACACGATTTTGACACCAAAATCGGCTAAATTTTCCCAGGCCCTACAAATGCCGCATATGAAGCAAAATGCAATCGAAAAACGCTAAAAGGTAGAACATTGCAAGGGCTACAAACAGGCTATCTCGAAATTTCGAAACATTTGGGTTTTGACCCAAAATTTAAAAAAAAACATTTTTTTGGAAAAATGCTCACAAAATCAAATATTTGAAAGATATTGAAAAAACCGGAATATATATCAGATAACAACATATGGGCAACTACCACACCAAATTTCAAAATTATATCATTTTTTTTAAACTTTCATGACATATAAAGTATGGGTAAATCATGACGTCAGATTTTGAAATTGCGTTTTTTGGATTTTATTGACCGGATACAGACAAATAAATGCCAGCACTTTTTTCTTTAGCTAAATCTGATATAGAAACATGCCTTTTTTATTTCGATTTATCAATTTCAAATTTTGACCTTCAGTGACCTGAACTTGACCTGAACTTGACACTAACTTCACGTAAATGAAGTCAGGTGGTAAAATGACTTCTACTATTGAATTCTACGCGTAAAAGCATCCATAAACCATGTGCTGCATGACTTTCGTTGATATTTTGAGTGTAGTAACCTTTTGTGACCTGACCTTGACCTTGCTCTTTTCCAACAATCTCACTTTAGCTCATGTGGGATATGTATTATACCTTTGACATCACTTTGGGTGATTATAGGCGTAATCGAAGGCCATGGATGGCAAGTATTGTCCATAAACTCAAATACCTCGATTTTGACGTTTGACTTGACCGTGACCTGACATGTGACCTTAATTTGACATTTTTAAGTTTGCGTTAGGCTTCTCTCATTGAGCGCTTTCGAATGCCGCCTTGCGCGTCCCGCTGCGATCATTGGTTCTGAAGATACCAGGGGGGCTAAAAAAAGCCCCCCCCCCCCCCCCCCAGTGAGTCGTGTTACAGAATATACCCCAGTGACTGCCGGGTTAAAGGGAATGTTCCACCTTTCTGAAAGTTGTCAAATATACGCTGGTTGTAGTAGAAAATATGAAGTGCTGAAAACTATGGTGATATTTTTCACTCGAAAAGTCACTGAACTTTATACAAAATAAGTTTTTAGATTTGGGTGAATGACGTCATTATTGAGCTATAGACCGCCGCTGATTGGCTGACAAATCAGTCTGAGAGGGTTACAAGGCAATACTTACTAACATACTGGTGGTTGGTTGCAAAAAAAAAACAGCAGGGAGTGGTGTGACCCAACGTTGATTGTAGTCTCAATAATTACTGTAAATGGGTCACATGGGAAAGGATGGGCACTCCTGCCTACCTATATAGCGGGTAGGGGGAAAATAAATAAATCTAGAATTGACCTATCAATGCCCACCTGCATCATATTGACATGTCCCTACATAACATGCAACATCAGCTGAAACATGAAACAGCTGACACGAAACATCAGCTGAAACATGAAACAGCTGAAACACGAAGCATCAACTGAAACATGAAACATTAACTGAAACACAGCACATCAGCTGAAACATGAAACAGCTGAAACACGAAGCATCAGCTGAAACATGAAACATTAACTGAAACACAGCACATCAACTGAAACACGAAACATCAGCTGACACATGGAACATCAACTGACACATGGAAACATCAACTGAAACACAGCAAATCAGCTGAAACACGAAACATCAGCTGACACATGGAACATCAACTGACACATGGAAACATCAACTGAAACACAGCAAATCAGCTGAAACACGAAACATCAGCTGAAACATGGAACTTCAACTGAAACACGTAACATCAGCTGAAACATGAAACATCAGCTGAAACATGAAACATCAGCTGAAACACGAAACATCACCTGAAACATGAAACATCTGAAACATGAAATATCAGCTGAAACATGAAACATAAGCTGAAACACGAAACATCAGCTGAAACATCAAACATCAGCTTGAACATGAAACATCAGCTGAAACATGAAACAGCTGAAACACAGAACATCAGCTGAAACACAGGAACACCAGCCGCCAGCTGAAACGGCGTCGGTTGAGACGTTTACCACTGGCTGAAATACTTATTATTATTTTAAACAAATCTTACCAAATACATTGATATTGGTCTTGCCGTGGAAATCGAAGTTGGGCAACGCAATCTTTAATGTGGTAATATCGTCGATACGGGTTTGAAGTACGCCATTCGGTGGTTGCGAATACACGGCATCTTCGACGTTCGTTTGCTGTCGCCATGACTTGGTTATGCCGTGAAGGCAGCGAACAGAAGCAGATCTCTCCACGTCTAATCGCGATGCAATCGCGATAGACACCACGATAAAAATTTATGTCCTGTTTTGCCGTAGGTCGTGGTGGTTGGTGTTGGTTTTCGATGCTTTGATATAAATATGCCACACTTCTGTATCCATAGGGCATTTCAGATAACAATTAAACACCGAACAGCATCTCACTGAATATGTTTAGGGAAATATACTGATGAAATATTTGTTTAGATATTGTCTGTCGTTTGTCGGCTGATTGTTGTTTGGTAGGTATTTAAAATGCTTATCGATGTGGGCGGTATCCGAACACGAACCTCTGTCGTTAATATGAGCATCAGCATTGTGCCCTGCATCATTCCCGTACCTACCAAAATACATTACAATTAAATTATCAGTAAGGCGCCGTAGTCGACGATGAACGAGCGAGCGCGAAGGAAATGTATGGTGAATTTCAACTCGATAGGGCAAGTAGTTTCTGAGATACAAAAAGTGCGTACGTGCGCACGTGCAGAGGCACCCCATCCCCGACTTGTGGGAAAGAGGCGGCTGAGAGGTCCCTATCCACACACTGAATTTGAACATAAACGGCTCAGCCGTTCCTGAGATATATAATAGGGGTGTGCACGTGCGCACGTACAGAGGCACCCTATCCCTGACTTGTGGGAAGGCGGTGGCCGAGAGGTCCCTAACCACACAAAATTCGAACACAATCGACTAAGCCGTTCCTGAGATAGAGAATAGGGGTGTGCACGTGCGCACGTGCAGAGACCCCTGGCTTATGGAAAATTGGCGGCCGAGAGGTCCCTAACAACACACCAAATTTGAACACAATCGGCTCAGCCGTTCCTAAGATATAGAATAGGGGTGCGCACGTGCAGAGGCTTCCCATCCCTGACTTGTGGGAAAGTGGCGGCTGAGAAGTCCCTAACCACACACCAAATTTGAACATAATCGGCTCAGCCGTTGCAGATTTTTTGTTGTTGCGAGAAAATACTTTTTCACACCCCTCACGCGGCACGTGCCACGCGCAGTGGTAGTCGCCCACATGAGTGAGCACCGGTCTCACATGGTAGGTTGGATGGGGCTGCTAAGCAAAGAAGTCCGCTTGTCAATCGAACGTGTGGTTGCAGAGATATAAGCTTCTCAAAAGCGTCGCCACGGGTCGGGCCGGGCCGGGCCGAGCCGCTCATATTCAGATTGTTCCCATATACCATGGAAAGACGAGCGAGCGCTTCGCGCTCGCTCGTAATTAACTTTAAAATGACAAAATAAAGTTACTATATTTAGGTAAATATGTGAAACAATAATTCAATATTTGGACAAAACTATGATAACATCTAGATAGATAACATGTATATTTTAGCAACATACGAAAACACAACATGTAGAACATCTGTATTTGGATAGATAAAACACTTACGGAGTAAACATTGATTTTATCTTCAATCAAAATAATTCGCATGTATCTCACCGTAGGAGCTCAGCCCAAAAAGGTATCTTC
This sequence comes from Chirona hameri, assembly GCA_036785665.1. Classification (NCBI taxonomy): domain Eukaryota; kingdom Metazoa; phylum Arthropoda; class Thecostraca; order Balanomorpha; family Balanidae; genus Chirona; species Chirona hameri. The sequence continues at coordinate 31,263 of JAXIVJ010010478.1, forward strand.
TGGCTACCGTACACCAATGATTGCCAGTTAGCGGGCATGACGCTGTATGGTGCGTCCGGCGCACTGGGTCAGTACCAGCTGTCTGCTGTCGCCTGGGGGCGCGGTGTGGTGCGCAGCTCACCTGCAGGTGCGTCCGGCGCACTGGGTCAGTACCAGCTGTCTGCTGTCGCCTAGGGGCGCGGTGTGGTGCGCAGCTCACCTGCAGGTGCGTCCGGCGCACTGGGTCAGTACCAGCTGTCTGCTGTCGCCTAGGGGCGCGGTGTGGTGCGCAGCTCACCTGCAGGTGCGTCCGGCGCACTGGGTCAGTACCAGCTGTCTGCTGTCGCCTAGGGGCGCGGTGTGGTGCGCAGCTCACCTGCAGGTGCGTCCGGCGCACTGGGTCAGTACCAGCTGTCTGCTGTCGCCTAGGGGCGCGGTGTGGTGCGCAGCTCACCTGCAGGAGGAGGAGGACACCGGCGGCGGAGAGGACCCTCATGGTGACTGTCTGTCCGGGATGCCGTGTGCGCCTGGTCGGACCGCTGCCGGGTGTCTGTCGGCGGACGGGACTGCTGAGCGAGGCCGCCGCCGCCGCCGCCGCCGGTCCCTTCTCTCTGCAGTCTGCACCTGCCCTCGGCAGGGTCAGGGTGGTTCAGTGAGCGGAGGCCGGGGATGGGGCTGTCGGCTGCTGCGCCGCCGCGCCGCTGCGTCGCGGTACTCATCAGCAGCCGGTTCTATACAGTCTGCTGCGGCCGTGCGGTGGCGGCATCCAAGGCCGGCCGCGTCCCGGGATGCCGCCCGGCCGTCCGCCGCCGCCGCCGAAACCAAGGCTATCGCAGCCTCTGAGGTCCTCCGGCAGAGGAAACACGGACAATGATGGGAGTGATGACGATGACGCTGGCAGGGAACAACACAAATGTGCAAATTGGTCTGGTTTGACCCAGTGGTGTTTCTTTGCAAAATATAATTGTTTAACGATTGTGCTGTGCTTCACCCCCCCCCCCCCCAATACAACGCTCGTTTTTAAGCTCAGATTTGCGTCCGATTCGACCATCCATGCTTCCCTGTCACATTTGACACGAGTTCTGTATCAATTACAACCAGTAAAACGCTTTTTGGGGCGATGACCGAGCGGGTAAAGGTCGGCGCGGGTCTGGTTAAGATAAAACAGGTTTGAAATATGAAACGGTACGGGAGCACACGTGGTAGTAACACATAGTCCTTTTCAGGCGCGTCGCCACGACATTTTGAGTGGGGAGGCCGGACCCAAAGTCCATATTTTCCAGTCAACAATCAACATTATGGTACGCACTAGTGATGTCATTTTCAGAAAATTCCTGAAACTTGACCAAACCGATACCAATTTCATTGTAGCTATACTGACCGAATACCAAACCGATTTGTCCCAACACGAAAATTACCGATTTTTGACCGACTTTCAATATTGGTGTAAGAGGTTGGCAAGCGTAACTTTGCATATGCAGGTGCATTTTTTTTTTAGGGGAAAATACCTCAATAATACTGAATAGATCAGAGATCATGATCAGAGACCATTCTTGTAAAAAGAAATCGAGCCGTGGCTGTATTTTTTTAAAAGAATACCCGGCGCGGGAGATGTTTAGCGTCGAAACAGCGCCTCGGAAATGCAGCAGCAAAGCCCAATAATATACAGGTATTTTACACACTGCCCAAACATAACAAATTTCCAGTCCTGAGGCCATTCTTTTAAAAAAAGCCACGGCTCGATTTGGTTAAAATAAGAATTGCCTCAGAATCCAAATGAATTGCCTGACATTCTTATTTCCCAGCTGGATACCTGCAGAACATGCCGAACTTCCTGCAGAAAAGTTGGCCGGTCTGATGTATATCGCTGACTTGCTTGACCGAAATATACCTAAAATGTGTTCTCTGACCAACCAATAACCGATTCGGTATTTTTTTGGGGGTATACCAAAATTTTGGTTACCGAATGACATCACTAGTACGCACGCATTCAGAAGAGCCGACTCTATTTCCCTTCCTTCATTTGCATTCAACTATTTTAATGAGGATCACCAGAACTCTTACTTCATGACTTTTCCTTCTTCCAGATATTAATCATTTAACACATTAAGTTTTATCTACACTACGCTGAAGCCTGAAACCAACTCCGTTCCATCGCCTTAGCTTATCAGGAATGCGTCAGGAATCCCAGAGTCAAAGTTCGCTGGTGGAATTGTAATGTTCTTATGAAAGAGCATGTCTCAGGATGGTGACTTCATGGACAAACACTGGCGGATCCAGGGCGGGGGGGGGGGGACGGCAGGGGCTAAAGCCCCCCCCCATCCAAAGCTCGACAGGGGCGGCAATAGAAATTAGCCCCCCCCCCCCCAAAAAAAAAATCTGCTGAAACTAGCGATGAAAAAATGGGTACCTACTGCCTGCGAAAAAATAACTTCTTGCGAAATATATTTTGTTTTTGTTTTTGCCTCATTCGTGTTTTCTCTATTTTGTAGCATTTTTGTAGCAGTAGGGATAGGGAAAGTGGCGCGTCTGACGCTATTTTGGAGTGATTCACAACCAACGTAAGTTATAATTTTTCCATGCAGCGTCACAGCCTTTGGTCTCCTGCTGCCTGCTCGGTGGCAGAGGAGTGCGTGAGTGAATTTACTTGTATCACTGGCAGATCCAGGGGGGCGGCAGGGGCAAAAGCCCCCATTCCAAGCTCGACAGGGGCGGCAATATAAATTAGCCCCCCCCCCAAGCAAAAAAAATCCGCTGAAACTGGCGATGAAAATGGGTACTGCCTGCGGATTTTTGTTTGCGAAATAAATAAATAAATGTTTTTGCCTTGTTCGTGTTTCCTCTATTTGGTAGCATTTTGGTAGCAGTAGGGAAAGTGGCGCGTCTGACGCTATTTTGGAGTGATTCACAACCAACGTAGCTATAATTTTACACGCAGCGTCGCAGATACAGGCCGCAATACTGCACATACTCCACAACCTTCACTGGTTGCATACTGGACCTTTTCATATCTGCAGTTCAACATCATTCGCCGTAGGCGCTCAATGCCAACCGCATACCCGACAAGGGAATTTGCATGAAGCACGGCGCTATGTTGGCCGCCCCTCTGCGCTAGTGCGCGGCATGTGGTAGCGCGGTGTGGCATCATTGGTGTGGGCTCACTCGCTGTATATCATCCCCGTGCAGAGCTCATTCAGCCTCTGCACTATGATGACGTCACCGGGTCTTCAGATGCACGGTAAGGACGTCACTGGGTCTTCAGACAGAGATCGGACGTCATTAGGCTCTTGGACGCAGCAATGGGTCAGAGGAGATGACCTTGACTCGCAATACGAAATGATAAGTTACAGACGTTGTAGAGCACAAAGTCTCTGCCACTTATCAAAAGTTGAGGGGACATCAGCATTCTGAATGTGAGTATTAGTTCCATGCCACTCTCCTAGGTTTAATCTGAGATTCGGGGGAAAATATGGGGGATATGTCCGTGTCGCGCCCCTGGCGGCGGTGCCGAGATGCACAGTGGGGCCTTTTGCCGATTAGCCGGAATTAATTCATGACTGCCACGCAGTCAACCGCAGTGCAACCAGCTGAGGTACATGGGAAGAGGAATCAATTGCGCACATTTTGACAGCAAAAACAGTTTAAAGTCAGGTCAGGTCACAGAGTAATGTGGTCATAATGCAAGGTCTGCACGGTAGTCTGAGCGCCGTAAGGTGCTTTCGCGCTGCAGCCGTTTTATTTGCGTTAGTTTGGACTCAGGATGGTCATGATGGTCAGATTCGGCTGTTGATAGCCAGTCATGAGATCATCAGGTCACCAGCCAAGGTCATGTCAGGTCACTGAGGAGTCATTTGATGTTGCTTAGCGGTTTGCTTTGTTGGTCGATTTGTATGGTCATGACGTGCCGTAATTAACTTACCAGTAAGGCGCCGTACTTGGCGATGAACGAGCGAGCGCGAAGGAAATGTATGGGGAATTTCAACTCGATCGGGCAAGTATTTACTGAGATACACAAAAGGGCGCGCACGTGCGCACGTGCAGAGGCACCCACCCTTGACTTGTGGGAAAGTGGGGGCTGATAAATTACTAAAAATTAATCCTACAAAGACAGAGGTTGTTCTTTTATCCTCGCGACAGAGGAGGATCAGTAATAATTTTCAAGTACCGTTTGGTGATGCAATGCTTCGCCCTTCATCAAGTGCCAAAATTCTTGGATTCATTTTGGATAGTAATCTTACATTCGAAAAACACATATCTGTCGTAGTGCAGCGTTGTTACGCCACCCTGTCTGGTCTCGCCAAATTTTCTTGCCGGCTGCCACAAGTACAAAAAAAAATAGAAGCTCCTGTCTTCCCGCATATCATGCATTGCGCAACCGTTTGGGCGGGTTGCAACGCAACACAACGCAAACGTGTTAAAAAATTAACTGCGGGTCCCGAATCGTGAAATGCTCCCGTCGCCATGAGCATATAACACCTCACCTGAGTGAACTCGGGTGGCTGAGAGTTGACCATATTGTCACCGAGCGAGACCTTGTAATGGTGCATCGTCTTCTGAACAGCGCACATGCACCAACGTACTTGCGGGATCTTCTGCAGTATCGCGAACATGTGTCCGTAAGAGAAACCCGAGGCTCAGTAGCGGGGCTGCTACAGTTGCCCCGAGTCCGCACAGAGTTCGCTCGACGCTCTTTCAGCTTCCGTGCCGCGGCCGGGTGGAATGAGGCACCGAGTGACGTGCGAGACACCGGCACAGTGGTTTCGCACACGGATGCGAACGTGGCTGGCAGCGGGTAAATGAATGTGATGATGCGAGTGACTCAATGTTTTACCCCTTTGAATAGCGCAATACTTGTGTATTTTATTTCTTTATTTTAAAGTATATTACTGCAATATGTGTTTGTAAAATGACTTGTACTGAAAAGCCATCTTTCTGCGGATGTCATATGAATACATGATGATCATGATGATGAGAGGTTCCTAACCACACACCAAATTTGAACACAATCGGCTCAGCCGTTCCTGAGATAAAGAATAGGGGTGTGCACGTGCGCACGTGCAGACACCCCACCCCTGACTTGTGGAAAGGCGGCGGCTGAGAGGTCCCTAACCACGCGCCAAATTCGAGCACAATCGGCTCAGCAGTTCCTGAGATACAAAATAGGGGTGTGCACTTGCGCACGTGCGCACATGCAGAGGCACCCCACATATATATACGTGTGGGAAACTGGCGGACGAAAGTTCCCTAACCACACATCAAATTTGAACTCAATCGGCTCAGCCGTTCCTGAGATATAGGATCGGGGTGTCACGTGCGCACGTGCAGAGGCACCCCACCCCTGACTTGTGGGAAAGTGGCGGCTGAGAGGTCCCTAACCACTCACAAAATTTGAACACAATCGGCTCAGCCGTTCCTGAGATATAGAATAGGTGTGCGCACGTGCAGAGGCACCCCACCCCTGACTTGTGGGAAAGTGGCGGCTGAGAGGTCCCTAACCACACCCAAAATTTGCACACAATCGGCTCAGCCGTTGCAGAGTTTTTGCGAGAAAACACTTTTCAACACCCCTCACGCGGCACGCGGCACGCGCCACGCGCAGTGGTAGTCACCCACATGAGTCATCACCGGTCTCAAACAGGGTAGATTAGATGGGACTGCTCAGCAAAGAAGTCCGCTTGTCAATCGGACGTATGGTTGCAGAGATATGAGCTTCTCAAAAGTGTCGCCACGGGCCGGGTCGTGTTGGGCCGCTCATAATCAGAGTTTTCCCATATACCACGGAAGGACGAGCGAGCGTAATCAGGCCTAAAAGAACATTCGAAGACATTGCGATTTTCATCAAGAGACGGCCCTCTCAAATTTCCAGATTTTTTCCATTTCCAATTTTCGAAATTTTCAAATTTTACATTTCCAGCAAATTGCCTGTAGCAATCAAAGGGGGCGAGTAGGAGCGCGGTTTCCGGGTTGGGACAACATCAGAACATTCTGGTGACTACGCTGGTATGTGTCTCGAAGCGTTTCTCGCCGTCGAACTTTATATAAACTTACATTTACATGTTAAGGTTGATCTTCATTTTAAAGCAGATCTCAATGTATGCAAGGCTCAGGGGATTTTGCTTGATTCGTTAAGATTTGCAATGAAATGAAATACAATGAAAAGTGAAAAACGGTTTTGTTAAAATTAGTCCAGGAAAATAACCAGCCAAATACACAACCAGCCAAATGTGCATTTATTTCGTCTGAAACGGGTGTGATTTGG
>JAXIVJ010010478.1:42500-47034 GCA_036785665.1 Chirona hameri
GACCCGTCCCCGTCTGTCTGTCGGCAGGAGAGTTTCGACTATATCGGCTCTGACCCGTCCCCGTCTGTCTGTGGGCAGGAGAGTTTCGACTATATCGGCTCTGACCCGTCCCCGTCTGTCTGTCGGCAGGAGAGTTTCGACTATATCGGCTCTGACCCGTCCCCGTCTGTCTGTCGGCAGGAGAGTTTCGACTATATCGGCTCTGACCGGATGGTGTACGACATGGCTGCCGACAAGTTCCCGCCGAGCGCCGTGCCGGCCGAGGACGAGGCTGCCGGCTCACTGCGCCGGCCGCCGCCGCTGCGGCTCGCCGACGTGCAGTATTATCTGGAGCTGAACCAGCTGGCGCGCGGCAACCTCTACCTGCACTCGGACCCTGTGTCCAGGGGGAAGAGCCTAGCTGTCAACACCAATGTATGCAGCCGGAGAGAGCTGTCGCCTGGCGGGCACATCAGCCGCGGCCTGACTAACCGGACGAGTAGTGGCATTTGACGGCGAACTGAAATAATGTCACTATATACATTCAAAATACGTCACTGAGGCTTTCAAAATAATATATTGATGCATTGGTTTATCTACTTTATCACTTATATATCACACAAATAACGTTTCTTGGGTAAACTTCCTGAACCCAGGCATCGCCTATAAAATGCGGCCCTCCCTTCTGACGGCGAGGCCACTTAGTTGCTGCGTCTGCAAACAATCCAGCCATCCCTGCTGTGTGTGGATGACCTGGGTTTAACGGAAGTGTCTGTGTGTTTAGGTGCAGAAGCTGATAGACGAGCTGGCGAAGTACGGCGCCGCCGACCGGTACAACCTGTCGATGTCGGAGTCGGAGTCTGGCACGCCGCTGCCGCCTTCCTCACTGCACGCTCTGCTGCGCGGCAACGACAGCGTGCCCGGTCTGGTGGTCACCGACCACAGCCAAGGCTACACCAACAGGTAACAACGCCACGACAAAGGCTACACCAACAGGTAACAACGCCACGACAAAGGCTACACCAACAGGTAACAACGCCACAACAATGGCTACACCAACAGGTAACAACGCCACGACAAAGGCTACACCAACAGGTAACAATACCACTGCAAAGACTACACCAACAGGTAACAATGCCACAACAAAGGCTACACCAACAGGTAACAACGCCACGACAAAGGCCACACCAACAGGTAACAACGCCACGACAAAGGCTACACCAACAGGTAACAATACCACTGCAAAGGCTACACCAACAGGTAACAACGCCACGACAAAGGCTACACCAACAGGTAACAATGCCACAACAAAGGCTACACCAACAGGTAACAACGCCACGACAATGGCTACACCAACAGGTAACACCATCACAAAGGCTACACAAACAGGCAACAATGCCACGACAAAGGCTACACCAACAGGTAACAATGCCACAATAAAGGCTACACAAACAGGTAACAACGCCACGACAAAGGCTACACCAACAGGTAACAACGCCACGACAAAGGCTACACCAACAGGTAACAATACCACTGCAAAGCCTACACCAACAGGTAACAACGCCACGACAAAGGCTACACCAACAGGCAACAATGCCACAATAAAGGCTGCACCAACAGGTAGCACCATCACAAAGGCTACACCAACAGGCAACAATACCACAATAAATGCTGCACCAACAGGACGTAACAACACGACCGGAAGAAGTTTAACCGAATTCCAGAAACGCATACTCTTCGATTGTATGTTCTTCGATTTTGTTATGTTTATTGGTGCGCCACATGTGTTTATGACAAAATACTCCAGTTTCGGATGTATGAACTCAAAGGGTTATCAATCTAAAATAGCTTTACTTAACCCGCGCTTGACCGGGGTCTCCGCAGAACACCATTGACCGGGGGGGGGGGGGGATATTACCCCCTCGTTATATCCGGAACCAATGATCGCAGCCAGACGCGCAACGCGGCATTCGAAATCTCAATGAGACGCATCTACAGCGTACTCGAAATTTTCGAATTGAGGTCACATCAGGTCAAGGTCGGGTCAAGGGTCAAAATGGAGGCATTTGAGTTTATGGACCATATTTTCCATCCATAGCCTTTGATTGCGACCATGATCATCCAAAATCCTCCCAAAGGTATAATACACATCCCGCATGACTTAAAATGAGATTGTTGGCAAAGGTCAAGTTCAAGGTCAGGTCACAAACAGGTAACAACGCCACGACAAAGGCTACACCAACAGGTAACAACGCCACGACAAAGGCTACACCAACAGGTAACAATACCACTGCAAAGCCTACACCAACAGGTAACAACGCCACGACAAAGGCTACACCAACAGGCAACAATGCCACAATAAAGGCTGCACCAACAGGTAACACCATCACAAAGGCTACACCAACAGGCAACAATACCACAATAAATGCTGCACCAACAGGACGTAACAACACGACCGGAAGAAGTTTAACCGAATTCCAGAAACGCATACTCTTCGATTGTATGTTCTTCGATTTTGTTATGTTTATTGGTGCGCCACATGTGTTTATGACAAAATACTCCAGTTTCGGATGTATGAACTCAAAGGGTTATCAATCTAAAATAGCTTTACTTAACCCGCGCTTGACCGGGGTCTCCGCAGAACACCATTGACCGGGGGGGGGGGGATATTACCCCCTCGTTATATCCGGAACCAATGATCGCAGCCAGACGCGCAACGCGGCATTCGAAATCTCAATGAGATGCATCTACAGCGTACTCGAAATTTTCGAATTGAGGTCACATCAGGTCAAGGTCGGGTCAAGGGTCAAAATGGAGGCATTTGAGTTTATGGACCATATTTTCCATCCATAGCCTTTGATTGCGACCATGATCATCCAAAATCCTCCCAAAGGTATAATACACATCCCGCATGACTTAAAATGAGATTGTTGGCAAAGGTCAAGTTCAAGGTCAGGTCACAAAAGGTCACTATACGCATACAATTTCCGAAAGTCATGCAATACATGTTTTATGGGCTATTTTACACGTAGCATTCGATAGTGATGGTCATTTTACCATCTGACCTCATTTAAGTGAAGTTACTGTCAAGCTTAGGTCAAGTTCAGGTCACACATGGTCAAAAATTGAAATTGGTAAATCTTAATGCAAATCTTTCCGTTATTTTGGTTTTAGTTTATCTTAACACGCGCAGTGGAGGGTGGGGGCACTTTTGTGCCCCCCCCCCCCCCCCACAAGTTTTTCGTGAATATTTATAAACCGAAGCGGAGCATGGTGGTGTTTTTTGCGTGACATTAACGCCAACTCAATAGCGGATCGTTTGACGTAAACAAAATCAAAATCGGTCCATAAATTTTTGAGTTATATGGATTTTTAGTCCAAGATGTCTGCCAGAATCGCGGTCGGCAAATCGATATCTTCGGAACCAACAGTCGAATCGGGATGATTCAAACCCCATTCGGTAGACAATGTCAATGTTCATCCCCGGAAACAACTTTGGACACATTGCTGGTGACCTGTGACGTCACAGAGGTCAAATAAAATGTGACATTTTGCCAGATTTGACCTTCGTGATCTCGTTTGACCTTGCAGATATTGACCGAAGGTCAATAATTTTTTGCAAAATGTAGATAATCATAGTACCTACCTACTCAGTTGCGTCATTCTAGTCCTACTCAGTCAGTTGCATCATTCTAGCTCTCTTACTTTCGGAGATCTTAGGGGGGGGGGGCATTAAAGTCCCCCCCCACTCTCCACTGCGTGTTAGTGGCATACACCTCTCCACTGCGCGTGTTAAAATGTCACCATTGTACAGCTGCTTAACGTTTGGGTGATTTTGTCGCTAATTTCGCGTAAAGTGACGTCACAAAGTGGTGTATATATTTATAATAAAAACAAATCGACGGAATAGCTTGCATTTTTCTGAGCCGACGTATAATTGATGTGGAGGAAGGTACTGATGGTCTCAGGTTGATGCCTTGAACGGTTTTTAAGTTATCGCGAATATTGGACGGGAGGTGGGGGGGGGGGGGGGGGCAATATTTTCCCCGCCCCCGGTCAAGCGCGGGTTAAAGGGAGTGTGCCTACTCACATCTCTTATTTGGGGTTATTGACACTGGTTTATAGAACATAATTTTCTGAATCGAACCATGCCTTTCATTTTTCCAGATTCGCACTAGTGGCTGAGATATTCCAAAGACTCCAGGAACTTGCTGATTGCAAACAATTATATAGTAGACTCCAGAGGGGTTCCGGGTTCCGGGTTCCGAGTTATCGGGTAGACTCCAGAGGGGTTCCGCTGCCAGAAGCACTGCAACTATCGATTAAACTGCTAGCATATTGTTAGTGCCGGCCAATAGCAATTCGATAAAACAGCTCGTGCGCGGTGATAGCAGCAGCCGAACAGTACCGTCTGTCCCCCTACTCGCAACGCTTGATGACCATTTTTCTACGAAGATATAAATTTAAAGCTACGAAACTTGCAAATAATAAAGTTTACAGTGACAAGAACATGCTGTGCAAAACTTGTCTCTATCTTGCATGATGTGACAGTAAT
>JAXIVJ010010479.1:0-47026 GCA_036785665.1 Chirona hameri
ATATATATATATATATATATATATATATATATATATATATATATATATATATATATATATATATATATATATATATATATATATATATATATATATATATATATATATATATATATATATATATATATATATATATATATATATATATATATATATATATATATATATATATATATATATATATATATATATATATATATATATATATATATATATATATATATATATATATATATATATATATATATATATATATATATATATATATATATATATATATATATTATATATATATATATATATATATATATATATATATATATATATATATATATATATATATATATATATATATATATATATATATATATATATATATATATATATATATATATATATATATATATATATATATATATATATATATATATATATATATATATATATATATATATATATATATATATATATATATATATATATATATATATATATGGGACTTTCTGGAGCGAAGTCCTAACACAGGACACAACTGGAAAATTTGACCTCCGATGACCTCTAGTGACCTCAATTTTGACCTGACCTAAACCAAAATACTGAAATACTTTTTATAGAACTTGTAGCAAGCTATTAAATGCCGTGTTCCGCTTGTCACTGAGTAGCGTATTTTTTAGATCTCACGGGGGTGGGAAATCACCCCCCCCCCCTCCTGCAGCTCGTGTTCGGCGCAAACCCCCTGCAGTGCGCGGGTTAAGTTCCTGAAACCACCTCTGCCGTGCAATATTAATTATAGTTTACTAAAATCAACTAATGTGCACTTGTTTCAATCACTGTAAACCTATGCAACTCCTCTATACTTCAGGCAGTTAGGAAGAAGCCGTGAAGATCGCATCTACTTATCCTACGTATTATCGCCAAATGTCTCCGAAAAATATCAAAAACCGGGCGCCGAAACCGCCTCTGTTAAGGTTAGGAACTCAAAAATTTGACTCCATATGCGAAATTCAATTCTAGGAAAAGTTCCAAAATTTCATGGGTTTACTTCCCGCTGTTCGGGAGATATCTGCGAAAACCCTGAAGGGTGGGCAGAATCTCCCCCCCCCCCTGCCGCTAATAGGGTTAAACTGCTTTTGCTGTCAAAATGTGCGCAATTGATTCCTCTTTCGATATGCCGCAGCTGGTTGCACTGCTGTTGACGGCGTGGCCGTCATTAATTAATTCCGGCTAATCGGCAAAAGGCCCCACTGTACATCGGTTCAAAATCCGTTTCACGAAGCTGATTCGTCTAGATTGCGCTATCTATCGCCGCTGTTGTGGTTCAAGGCAAACACGACACATTTGAAACATCATGCGGCTAGGTTGTAAGTAAATAATGTCGTCAATTTTTAGCCGATTTCCAATTGAAAATTACCAAACGATGATTCGTGAACATATGCATGCTTTGATGGGTGGCTGGTCGCGGTACCTGCAATATATCGATACAATTTTATCAATGTTTGTTCTTGCATTACGCTGACTTATGCGCTAAGTTCATGATGAGCTAGAAATATTATTAACCATAGCTTTGTCAATTTGTATTGGATTTCCAATAGAAAATAATGCCGACACTCGTCTTGAAAAGGCACATCTTTTGATTGGTGGTTGGTACCTGTAACTGTAATGTTGTCTGCAGTAGAAGCACATCCAGAATGTATATCCCTATTATACACGTGACGTCAGGTTTTAAGTAAATGATTTGGTTAATTTTGAACCGATTTCCAATTGAAAATTAATTGAAGATGCTTTGTCAAAAGACAAATGTTTTGCTGGGTGGCTGGTCACGGTACCTGCAATATATCGATTCAATTTTGTCAATGTTTGTTCTTGCATTACGCTGACTTACGCTAAGTTCATGATGATATAGAAATATTATTGGTCATAACTTTGTCAATTTCCATTGGATTTCCAATTAAAAATAATGCCGACACTCGTCTTGAAAAGGTGCATCTTGTGATGGGTGATTCGTACCGGTAGCTGCAATGTTCGCTGCAGTAGAAGCACATCCACACATGCATTTACACAAACACATTTATGGGTATAGCACATATATTTATGCACATGCACATTTATGGGTGTGATTTCAGGTTCACGCAACGCCACTCCAACTCTACTCATGCAACGCCATAGTGCAAAAATTCACATTTCACGCATGTAAAAATACGAATATTTTGTTCTTCAAATTATCACAAATTGCCCAGCGAACGAGGTTGTTACTTGTTGTAGTAGTGTTGTTTGCATATTCTAATTTAAGGATAGACTTTTGCCGGTATGACGTCACAACTCATTTTGGTGACGCATGATTGTTGTGACGTCACACGTAAGGATATCAATATTGTCAAATTATGACAAATTGGTACTTTTTTCTCGCAAAAACGAATGCCAGGACCGTAATCAGGACACTCTTTTCCATCATTCCACGTACTTTTTCCAAGGAGCACTATTCCCTTTAAGTAGAATATTTAATTAAAAAACTAGCCAGCTGACAAACTGTCTCCAATTGGCCCTGTGTCAGTGGTGGTGGAAGAAGAGGGCAGGGGGGGTCAGGCGCTCTGGCCGCCTGAGAGGAGGCGCTCTGGCCGCCTGAGAGGGGGTGCTCTGGCTGCTTGAAAGGGGCGTTCTGGCCGCCTGAGAGGAGGCTCTCTGGCGGCCGGAGAAGGGGTGCTCTGGCCGCCTGAGAGGGGGCGCTCTGGCCGCCTGCTGAGAGGGGGCGCTCTGGTCGCCTGAGAGGAGGCGCTCGTGGCCGCCTGAGAGGGGGTGCTCTGGCCACCTGAGAGGGGGCGCTCTGGCCGCCTGAGAGGGGGCGCTCTGGTCGTCTGAGAGGGGGCACTCTGGCCGTATGAGATGGGGCCGTCTGGCCGCCTGAGAGGGGACGCTCTGGCCGCCTGAGAGGGGCGCTCTGGCCGCCTGAGTGGGAGCACTCTGGTCGCCTGAGAGGGGCGCTCTGTCCGCCTGAGGGGACTCTTTGGCCGCCTGAGGGGCGCTCTGGCCGCCTTTGTTTCAAGGCCTCATCTTACATGGATTTGACAGGAAATAGTATCCGTTCACGAAAACACATGCTAATTTGGATGAAGCAATATGCCAAACTTTTATACTTGATAAACAAAAGCGTATACATCAACAGACCATCATTTAGCAGACTTGTAAATCGTGAGGTAGAAGCAAGGTCGATTGAAACTCTGGCGGATCTTTAGATACACATATATTAGTTAATGATCAGCAAGGCAAGAAAACATTCCTTTTTGTTGGACAAAACGGTTGTTTATATCTATGCGAAGAGTGCGATGCGAAGAAGTAAGGCGAAGCAAAATAGTCCGCCCCTGTAGCTCAATTGGGAGAGCGCCGGGCTTCTGACCTCACCCGGCAGTGGCAGCCCGGGTTCGAGTCGCTTCGGCGCTCGCTATTTGCCCCTGACTGGGATGGCTTGTGGCCGGTGGCAGCGGTCACACTCAAGGTCGGGGACGTCAGAGGGCGGGGCGGACCGTGTCCAGGTATGTCGGGCACGTAAAACTTTCGCTTCTAAATTCTGACGGACGCCAGGAATTGCTTGATCGGGTGGTGGGGTCAGGGCCTGCGCAACAAGCTATGCTTAGCGCGGGGTCTGACCTCGGAAATCCATCAATTCAAACATATAGACTAAATTTATTTATTTAAAAAAAGTTTCATCCGATTCTATCCAGTTTATGAAACACTTGTTTATGTTCCACTTCAAATTTTCTGTGACGTTTCACGCGTCCCTATTTCAAAGCCAGGATGAACAATAAAATATGTTACAACCGCTTTGTGATTTTTTAATTAATCCGTTGGAAAGATTTTGTTAAGAATGTTGTTTTTGTCAGAGTTCGTACGTGTTGTTGGAACGTTTTTGTATCCGTATATTTTTGGGATCCGTTGGAGCGGTTTTCGTTAGAACGTTTTTTTTGCAGCCTTCGTACGTGGTGTTGGCACGTCTTTTCTCCGTATATTTTGACAATACAAGGGGCGGGGCCGATGGGGCCGCATTTGGAAGCGTTCGCACGTGGATCCGTTGGAACGTTTTTTCTTCTCTCGTTGGAACTTTTTGCAGTGTTTGTACGTGTTGTTGGAACGTTTTTCTCCGTATTTTTGACAATGGCAAGGGGCGGGGCTGCGCAAATACATACGACAACTTACGTACGACGTAGGGTTTAGTTTTATCTACGAGATGGTCGGGGGGGGGGGGGGGGTCCGGGGGTGGAGACAGCTCCCCCATCGTAGAGCCGCAGCGCAGCGAGCGAATGCGAGTGGAGCGTTCTAAACGTGGCTCCCTGTGGCCGTAATTGCTGTGAAGTTTAGGTCAGGTTCGATTATGTTATAACACATTTTGTAATTACAATTTTGTAATTACATTTTTTTTTGTTCGTCACCATATTTTACCATATGTTTTTACTGTTCGTCACCATATGTTAGTACATATTTTTTAATTTGCCATAATTTAATTTTTGAAATAGAAAATGCTGTTATTTCACTTTTAAATTGAGGCACGATCAATTTAAAACCACACATGTCACATAAAAATGCCGGTAAATAAATCCAAAGGTTAATATTTAACTTTAATACATGTTATTGTTTTTATGTAGTTTGTCTCAGGGAAGCGCCATTTACTTTGTACATCTCCATTCAGCTGAACGTTCCGAAAACTATGCATACTAGGATATAACCAGGCCTGGGAAAAATTACCGTTTTGCCATTCTAATCGGCGACAAAGCTATAGCCATCCGTGGAGTAATCAGTGACAAATCTTAGACAGACAAGTAGGTACCACACCTTTGCAAAATATCACCTCTGTCATGATACTCGCACCTAGATATCATTAAGTTTCCCAATGGAAAACACAATTCTAACTAATGTTGTTATTCCAATGCGGAAACCAACTTTCGGTTTATCCTGCAGCTCCATAATAATCCTGCAGTTCTAAAATAATCATGCAGTTAAAAAAACAAGCAAGCGATACGAGTTCGTTTGTTCACGGAACAAAACATGCGCAATAACAGCGATAATGAGCACTGTGCGCAGCCTGGCGGCCGGGAAACGGCACGTGAACGCCACACGCTGCTCAATTACAACGGAGACAGTGTGGTACCGTTTGTCGCCGTTCAAATATGCAAGTACGGAACATAGGCCGTCCAGCGGGGCGATAGTGATTTGTGTTGCGCAAGATTTGTGTGCGGACTGCAGCTCGCAGCGGGGTGACACCGCTATAGCCACCTCGTAGAGTCCCAACCTTGATGTGACGTCACTGGAGGCAGAGCCACGGCATGTCACGGCGCGTTTCACGGCATATCCGACAATTCACTGGGGAGAATCATACAATTAAGCATGTGCTAGGAATTAATGGGCACTGAGAATTCACCACGCTCGTCTTCGTGAATCCCTGGCCGTACAACAAAACAGCGAGCTGTAACTGGTGGCTGACTACGTTTGCTGCGTGAGCACGGCTCCAACGAAGGAGCCGGCTACCGCCAGTGACGTCATCCGTTGGTCATCCGAGTTCAAGGTTGAATGGCTCGTGTCCTTACCAAATCGGTAGGCTGCCTACTAAGTTTACATAGCAAAGTTGTGTAAGTAACAAAAATCCAGGAATACCTACTAACTCTTAACTCTAAGTAGTAAGTAGTTAGTCTAAGTAAGTAAGTAATAAGTAACTCTTAACCGTAAGTACCTATTCGTGAATACAGGCCCAGACTGGTTATTGATTCAACTTTTCCAGTAAAAAGTTTCAGTAAGGCTTTCCAGTAAATACTAAATATGTGCAAGTGTTGACATCAGGCTCTTGTTTTAACGTATCGGGTGTTCTTCAGAGGATGTGGCATGGGTGCCAAATAACCTTGGTAGTTGTGGCGCCTGTAAACCCCAATGATTTGCCTGTGTATGTGCTTAACTTCACTTAAACTTGGTTGGTAGGTACAGAAGCGTCACTTTCTTATGAAATTTGGTAATCTTTGACTAAGGTACCTGTCAGTGTGCTGCGCTATGCACAGTATGACAGCATATGGTAACATCAGAGAAGTAGCGGCATTGTGCAGTGTGCACCACAGCAAAATTCCCATATTTCTTCTGACAAAGCTGCTAAACTTAACTTAGCCTAACCTTACCTATTAATAATAACAACTTTGTCGGAATAAATTTAGGCATAGTGCACCGCAACAAAATGTCTGTATTTCTTCTGACAAAGCTGTTAAACTAAACTTAACCTAATATAGGTAACCTATTAATAATAATAACAGCTTCATAAGAATATATTTTGACATTTTGCTGTGGTGCACAATGCTGATGCCTTTCTTATGTTACCATATGACACTGTGACATGCCATGCTGCCATACTGAGCATAACATGGCGTACCAACAGGTACCTTAGTCAAACATAACCAGCAATATTTAGTGTAGGGGGGGGGGGGGGGCAGACATTTTTCCACCACCAGTGTCCCATTCGCATAGGACTAATTATAAAATCCTGTTAATTCTGGGGGGGGGGCAGACTGGTTATTGATTTGCCTCTGCATTGAATCGATTGAAATCGTTCAATGCAAATTGCTTGAGTTGAAGAAATCAATTCACCATATATTTGTATTCATGAATCGTGATTGAATCAAAACCCGCATGGGATCAAATTTAACGATTCTTAACAATTCAAGTGAGCATGGTAAATTGTGCAAATAAATGCAATCCCAGTGGCTACACTCATTTCTACCAAAATATCATTGCTGTATCAATGTTTTAATTATGATAATTCATATATTCCTATGGCTTTTGTAAGTTTCCACTTTTATTGATTTGACATATATTCAACATATATTTAAATGTTGAATCAAACGTGAATCAATTAAAATATTGTTTTGATTCTTTGAATCGGGAAGAATCAATTCTTACATTTTTTATTCATGAATTAAAAGGTGATTGAATAATTCAAGTTCCAAAATGAATAATTATTGAATCATTCCCCAAAAGTTTAATCAATAATCAGTCTGGGGGGACAGAGTGATCCAGCAGGGCCTGACCTCCAGCCCCCCCCCCCTCCAGGCAGGGTCCTAGGATTGCTTTGAAGCCATGGTGCAGAGTGGGAAATTCAGCCTAAAAACCAACAACAGAGAGTTGAAAATTCAGCCTAACCCGCGCACTGCAGGGGGTTGATTTCCGCCCCCCCCCTCAGGTTTTTCAAAGATAGCGAAAAAACGGCGGCGCGCAGCGTCGCCGGGTTTTAACACACCTGTTAGAACATCAATTGCGCACACTTTTTGAAAAAAATATCCTCGGGTCATCTCAGGTCAGGTCACCAGACCAGGTCAAGTGACCCCACCACCAAAAATGTTTGCAGTTGCGCCAAAGCCAGAGTTTTTCACCGATCAGTTTGAAACTTACAGGATGTCATGAGTGCATAGGTACTTACAATTCGTTTATCTTGGAATTTTGATATCGGTGACTTAAGGTCAGGTCAATTTCGTAACCTCCCCATAATAAGTAAATGGGGAAATATACAAATACTTCCTATTTCAAGGATATGCATGGTACAAGTCCAATTACTTCTGTATCATGTTATTATAGGATATTCTTGATGATCCAAGTGTAAGTTTTGTTCAGTGACCCCTATTGGGTCATTTGAGGTCATGCGAGGTCACCATCACTTTTTGGTCAATAACTCCCGACATAATGAAGATAGAGAAGTAAATCAGACATCAATGTGTTTGTCTCGTCGAGATACGTCTTCCCATATACAATATGCCCTACTTGGATTACCACTTGACCTTGACCTGAGGTCAAATTCTTAAGTTGATTTAACAAGGTCACCATGTATATATTTCATTCGAAGCGCCTTGACAAGATAAACACAATGGCGTA
Organism: Chirona hameri; assembly: GCA_036785665.1. Classification (NCBI taxonomy): domain Eukaryota; kingdom Metazoa; phylum Arthropoda; class Thecostraca; order Balanomorpha; family Balanidae; genus Chirona; species Chirona hameri. The sequence continues at coordinate 7,891 of JAXIVJ010010479.1, forward strand.
AACAGTTTTCCGTTATCTTTATTAAGTAAAAAGTTACTAGCAAAAAACGATTTAGCAAAAAAAATGGATTTTTTTCTTTTTTACCTCTGAAGCCTCAAATATTGACCTGAGATCAAATCTGAGGACACTTTAGCGAGTGCAAATTTCACTGGGTGGCGTTTGCCTTTTTCCGTTTGTTTCCAACTAGCATCGTTTCTGAGATATATGAGAATTTCTGGAGCGATGTCCTAAAACAGGAAAAACTGGAAAATTTGACCTTTGATGACCTCTGGTGACCTCAATTTTGACCTGACCTAAAAGAACACTGAAATACTTTCGATAGAACATGTATCAAGCTATCAAATGCATTTTTTTTGCTTCTCGCTACGTAGCGTAGTTTTTGAGATCTCAGGGGGGAGGGGCGGAAATAAACCCCCCTGCAGTTGGTGTTCGGCGCAAAGCCCTTGCAGTGCGCGGGCTAATAGGACCATATGTATGATGCACTCAGCATCAGTTTTGCCAAAGCTTGAACTCAGCCATCAGGCAAGGTCCTACCAAATATGTGGAAAAGTTATGCTATATTGGTCAAAGTCAGAATATCTGCTAGTTAGTGTCCGATGTGGTATGTTGAGGTGCTGAAGATGTCTCATTTGTATGCATTTTTCCTCTAAAGTTGCCCATGTATGTGCTGTACTTGAACTTGGTATGTAGGTACAGGAGCATCATCCCTGTTCGTTACCCCTCCTCCCACTCCAACATGATAATTTTAATCCTGCTAATCTGGGGGAGGGGGTGGGTGCAGTGATTCTGAGGGGCCATCTTATTTTGCTTTGTTCTATATTCATGTTGTGCTTTCAACGCCTGTGTTATTGTTGACAACCTTTGACTAAGGAACATATTTGCATGCTGGTGCACAATATGGCAGCACGTTATGATGTCATAGTACTATGTGGCAGACGGCAGCATTGCAAAAAGTAGCAACATAGTGCACTAAGGCAACATTTGAATACCTTACTACCACAAATTGACTCCGGTAGTCGTCACACCCTAAACCCCCAATCAACAAACAACAAAACCCATGTCTGTTAGTATCAAATGTTTTGTCTTGGAAAAGTTGGCAAAATTGTAGAAAAAAATGGTGACAAATTGCGGGCTTCAGAATCCCAACGATGACACACAGCTAGGGTTTCCCAGCCCTGGATATAACCACGGTAAAACTATTGAATGTGTTACTAGTTATTGGGATACAGTCAATGCGCACGTATGCTCCAGTACCGTTTCATATTTCAAACTTGTTTTAGCTTTACCAGAGCGCGCCCGCTCGGTCATCGCCAAAAAGGCATTGTACAGGTATAATATTGTGGCCTATATCCGAGGAGATATCATTTAGCGACTTTTTTTGGGGTGGGGGGGGGTGCTTGGCCCGAGGGGCGCCCTGAGTTTATTTGCCCCCCGCATCCGAAAATACCTTCCGCCGCCACTGCCCTGTGTTGAAGCGCCATTTCCTCTTTACCTAGTGTTATATGACTTTATAGAGTTTAGTGCTTGTGCGAGGAACATACTTGATATAATTAATAAACTAAAAAACATGACCTTTTCCTCGAAAATGTGAAAATCCAATGTTATCAAAATGTTATTATTATGTTGTAATAATATCAAAATGTTTTACTGTTTGATAAAGGCATGTGGCCGAAATATTACAACATAATAATAACATTTTGATAGCATTGGACTTTCACATTTTCGAGGAAAAGGTCATGTTTTTTAGTGTATTAATTATAGTGTTATATGACCGTGGATTGGGCATGGTTCGGATGCATGGTTTTGACGGCTAGCGGCGACTGTCAGATTATGGTTACCACATCTAAATTGAGTCATTACTATTCTTATCCTATCATTTAGCTTTGTCAAATACAGCTCAATTTCATGTATAGTGTATATTTTATTAGCTTATACTTTGAACATAGACTGTTTTCAGTTACCTCGGTAACCTAGTGCTATGCATCAATGTCTTTGAAGGGAAGAGTTCGCCTTTAACATGGGGTTTTGAACTGAGATATCAGATTTGTAGAGCAGATCCAAAAACGGGTTGTGGTGAAATAATTACTTCGCTACGCTAAGTAATTTCGACACGGGAATAGTGTCGTGGTAGTAGATCTGGGCACGAAACAGCTTCTTCTAAAAAGGGACCCTTTTAGAAGACGCTGTTCGGCTGTTTCGTGCCCCGATCGGGGCACGGAACTTGAAACTCTTCGACGGATATCCATCTATCGTCCAAGCAAATGCCATATTCTTTTTTCAGCTCGAAATACCCCGTATAGCCAAATTTCAAGACAACTTTCAAGGTGACCTATTCCCATTAACCCTATTTGTAACAGGCTCCTGGCTACCCCTATTTGTAACAGGGGGGGGGGCGGATTCCGCCCCCCCCCCGGAGATCTCGAGATCTACCCGTCAAATTTTCAAAAATGAAACGGCGTTTGATTCCCCTCAACACGATCTACATTTCTAAATAATAAAACAATCTACATTTTTGATAGGGGGGCAACAGGGGGGCAAAAACCACAAATTTTAGTGGTATTTTTGATCCAACATAGCTTTCATGTTTATCGACCGATTTTAACACAATTAATACGAATCGATAGAGATTGAATTGAAAATTGATAAATGAGAGTGGCGTTTGAAAATTCAAAAATCATAAGCGTGTGCAGGTCACTCAATATGAGGGTGAAGTAAATGCGTAATAAAACCATTTTTTGATGTGTTTTTTTAAGAAATGAAATGGTATGTGATTGTGACATTAGCCAAAACAGTTAAAAATCATATTTTTGCCATAGGTGGTACCAGGTTAGTGAAAAAGGGGGGTAAAATTGGAAACAAATATTAACCGCAGACAAGTTGCTACCCAGCACTATAAATATGTTACTGATCGTAGATAGTTCCTTTTTGCATGTTGTACTTCATAATAGGCGTATCCAGGATCGAAACTGGGGCGGCTCAATACCTTTTGATAAGTATATTATCCGCTATTATGATACTAACTAGTCAACAGTGACTATTTCACTTACAACTTCAATTAACATTGCTGACCCCCCTTTTACCCTACCTGGACTCGCCTATTATCTTATAATCGTTCGTAGAGTAGCCTGTGGTGCGTGTTTCATCCGAAAACTACAGTATGTTATGTCATTGTACGCCCATGCCCCTTAGTTTCCTTGCAATAATATGACCCCCTTTCTTCCATTCCTGAGCGCGCCTCTGCAAAAAATGACTTTATTCCCTTTTCTGGCATCATATGTGCATATATAATTATAAGTTAACCGTCTATTGCGCCGTTATCGCTGGCATATCGTCATCACCAAGACAGTCATCCCCCTTTTCATGTGCCTGAACACGCCCCTGAAACTCTATATGTAATAAATTATGCAAATAATGGAAGCAGAAGCTATCTTTTACATCTTGATAACTATAAATGCCCCTTACATTGCTCTATTTGCTTCCCGCCAAGCATTGAATACTTCCTGGAACCCCCCCCCCCCTTTTCAAGCCCCTGACACCGCCTCTGCCATGAAATTTTAATGATATTTCATTAACATCAACTAATTTGCACTTGTTTCAATCACCGTGAACCGATGTAACTCCTTCATACTTGAGGCAGTTACGAAGAAACCGTGAAGATCGCATTTCCGTATTATCGCCAAATATCGCCTCCGAACCCACCTAAAACTGTACCCTGGAACCGCCTCTGTTCAGGTTAAGAACTCAAAATTTTGACTCCAAATGCGGAGTTCAATTCTATGAAAAGTCCCAAAATTTCATGGGCCTGCTCCCAGCCGTTCTGGAGATATCTGCGAAAACATGAGGGGGGGCGGAATCCGCCCCCCCCCTGTTACAAATAGGGTTAAGTCTCTTGTCAACAACATTTACCAAACAGGAGTTGCCAAAATGTGTGCTATCCCAAGGGTAACTGGGTCCTATTGAATCAAAGGTTTCAATTTCACGGCCCCTTTCCAATCAAAACATAAGTTGTGATCAATGCTAAGCTTATCCATGAGGCGGTACAGTATATTTGATAGCTTGTGCTGATTTTCATTTTTCAAGTGCTTCCAAAAGCTTAGCATTCGTTTTGAATAGTGATCCGAGCTTTGTGCCTACCAAGCTCACCATATGTCATGCAATTTTCAGTGAATTTGTTAACCTTGAGCACTTTATTGGGGAATTATCTTTAAACTTTTTAATTGTCTCCGCATGTTTCAATCCCCATACTTCACTTCCATAGAGGAGGACTGGAACTACAAGTCTGTCATATAGTTCACACTGCAAATCAATGGGTAAGCCTAAAGCTGACGTCATTGAGTGGAGTTTAAAAAGTGATCTAATTGCTTGGTTAACCTGTCTCAAAACCACCGGTTTCATAGAGTTATTTGAAGAAAACAATGTTCCAAGATAAACATACTCTGAGACCGCCTCTAGCCTCCAATTGGTCTGGTCCATAAGTACATTTTGGTACCTTTTTTACCCTTCCTTTAGAAAATACTCCCTGGCGATTCGGTTTCGGTTTCGTTTTAAGACATTCGTTCGTCGCATTTATCCAAAATGCAATGAAAAACTGGTCAAAAATCATTACAAAATACGTTGCAATAATCTTGGCTATGACGTCACCATGGGTAGGTAAGTGTATCTCTGAAATTACTACATTAACTCCCCTTATTGCCGCCAACATACTGTATACTATACCTCGAAATTCATGATTTTGTAAATTTAGAGCTCAATTAAATAGACACGACTTGTTTTTAAGCGAGTTTCCAGTCTAAGATAGTGCTTGTCAGGTGACGTCACAAAGTAAACAGGAAGTCAGGTTTGAGTGAATCCCAATATGAAGAAATATAAACTCGACCTGCCATGTGCCTTCCAAAAATAAAGAAGTTTACGTGTGAAGTTACTATATTAAGTCTGATTCTATTGTTTTAAAAATAATGCAAAAGGATTGGAATACCTAGCGCGTTTTATATCCAATGAATTTATATAAGTTTGCCCGTTTGCACACCCAACGCCTGCAAGCAGAAAACAAAAGGAAAACGCTAAACAAGCTTATTTTTTCAGAGGTCACTAAAAGCCTGTCACTGCCCACCAGATGACATACAGAGAGTTATACCGTACAGACGGTAATGCAGATGGTGGCAGCAGCAACAGCAGCAGCCCGCCGCTGGTGCCGGTGGCGACATTCCAGTGTTCCGGCTGCGGTGGCGACATTCCAGTGTTCCGGCGGCGGCGGCGACATTCCAGTGTTCCGGCGGCGGCGGCGACATTCCAGTGTTCCGGCGGCGGCGGCGTACAGTGTTCCGGCGGCGGTGGCGGCATTCCAGTGTTTCGGCGGCGGCGGCGACATTCCAGTGTTCCGGCGGCGGTGGCGACATTCCAGTGTTCCGGCGGCGGTGGCGACATTCCAGTGTTCCGGCGGCGGCGGCGTACAGTGTTCCGGCGGCACGGCGACATTCCAGTGTTCCGGCGGCGGTGGCGGCATTCCAGTGTTCCGGCGGCGGCGGCGACATTCCAGTGTTCCGGCGGCGGCGGCATTCCAGTGTTCCGGCTGCGGTGGCGACATTCCAGTGTTCCGGCGGCGGCGGCGTACAGTGTTCTGATTTAGCCGCTTCCTCGGAACACTATGAGTGCACTGCAAGCTGAGAAGACATCCGGCGATAGGTGCACTCGAACGCGCGCGCTCACGAGTACCACAAACGCCAGTGATGAGTGCTGGACGACGTACCAGCCGGTTGGCGTGGGTGGTCTGGCGAACTTCGGCAACGCCTGCTGCATGTATACTGTGCTGCAGGTTTTAGCGCACATCCAGGACCTTATCAACTACTTCGTTAGTGGGCTCTTCCGTGAAGACCTCAACAGGAACTCTGCCAGCCGGGGAAATGTCGTCGAGGCGGTCGCGCAGTTGCTCGACGTTATATGGTCACAGAAGTTTCACTATGTCTCTCTCACCGGTTCCTCGAAGACTGCGGGTCTCATCGTCTCGGTACAGCGTTGTGTTTTGTTAATTGTTTTTCTAAGAATGCCAGAAGTCTTCGACTGTTTTTGCTTGTTGCCGATTGCGTAATGTGTCTTCTAACACAGGCGACTCGAGTACCGGTCCGGTACATAGCCTTCGTGAAGCTAGCACAGGCGACTCGAGTACCGGTCCGGTACATAGCCTTCGTGAAGTTAGCACAGGCGACTCGAGTACCGGTCCGGTACATAGCCTTCGTGAAGCTAACACAGGCGACTCGAGTACCGGTCCGGTACATAGCCTTCGTGAAGCTAACACAGGCGACTCGAGTACCGGTCCGGTACCGGTCCTCGAGTACCGGTCCGGTACATAGCCTTCGTGAAGCTAGCAGCGCATCATTTGCGCGTAATTTTGCTTTCAGTTATTGTGCATCAGAACCAATCTGTATAGCTTGTAGTGCCGCGTTCGCCGTTCATGTTATTGTGTGCGGTTCTCGTTATTAATATAATATGAACAATGAATCACGACGTTTAACCCTCGTCAGTGCAGGGGGGGGGGGGGGGGGGGTGGATGCCACCTCCTCTCGGTTTTTCGGGAATTACTCGCGTAAATAGACAAAATATTGCGAGATGAAACTTTCAGTACTCTAATTGCTAACAATTTTACATATATTCTTAAAATTAAAAGTTGTAGGTCACATGACCCGTGACCTATGACCTGTTTATCAAGGTCATGTCAGGCGCAACTGGCGTCCGTAGTATTGATCTTTGTAACTTGTGCAGTTTCATAGTGTTTGTTGTTCAGGAGCATATGAACAGGTATTTCCAGGTGACAGCTGTGGCTTACCTTGAGATTGTGACCTCGATTGACCTTTTCAGAGGTCAACCGAGGTCACTGACCTCCGATGACCTGATATTACCTTTTTGGCTTCTGGCAGTTTCTAGGACATTTTGTGACGCTGATTTCAAATATGGGATCCATTTTACATAATTATATGTTCCACTGGGGTTATGCGCCTCCACAGGTCAACCGAGGTCACTGACCTCAAATGACTTGATATGACCTGACATGACCTTTTTGGAATTTAGCAGTTTCTAGGACATTTTGTGACGCTGATTTCAAATTTGTCACCCATTTACCATAATTATATGGTCATTCGCGATGCTAGCTCGATTCAATTCAATTTATACGCATTTACAATTTGGTTGACTTTTGGGTCATTGACATTTCCTCAGAGGTCACCTAATGACCTAGGAACTTAAAATCGGGTATCAATGTCTTCCGGTTGTGACACACAACACGCTCGTTTTTTAATCGAAGCTCTAGCCCAATTAGGGACGAAACGCTAGGTGGGGGTTGTACCCCCCCCCCCCCCCCCCGGCATGGTCACGCACTGATCGGACGCTGCACGGACGAGGGTTAAAGCAGGGGAGATGTACATGATGATCGCATGAAAACATATACAATTACACTATCACAATTACACAATCCTACGATACATAGACACGGAACAAAGTTACAAGGAAGTTTGCAGGAAATAAGGAAACATATGCTAAGATGTAACAAATGCAATAGTTGCGTGAAATACCAGTTCATATCACACAACTTTCTTCCTAAAATGTTGTTTTTCACCATGCACCATATGATGCAATCATTTTAAATATTGCCTACAAAACCTGTCTTCAACAGAAAAGACAGTGTCTTAGTTTAGCACGGACGTCGAGTGTTAACACAAAATATACTGAAAAAGACTCACTGAATTGCCACGAAATCAAGTGCTTCAGCATATAGGCATGGCATTTCTATGTACGAGGTGCGATCACCACAGGCCATCCCGCTGGTCTCTGTGACACCATCGGGCCGCGTGCTCGAGAGCTACACCAACACAACACCAGGCGCGCTGACCTCATCACCAGACCGCAAATCCGAACCGAGGCCGGACGACGTAGGCTGTGCACTCGCGGTGTCGAACTGTTGAACAGTTACGGACTAGATCCGGATGCACCAGCTTTCCGTGCTAGTCTGAAGCGTACAATATTGGCAGCACGACCCTGATGTGACTCCAAATGTTTTATCTGGACCGTGTTAGCTGCTTTAGTGACTCTTAGCCCCATCTCTTGTTTTGTCTTTATTGACGTGCCAGGTGAAAAGCCATCATGGGTGTGGACCCTCGGTGAAAATATATCTGAATCTGAATCTAAATCTGACAGAAGCCAAACCATCATTATTTTCCCGGAATTGGAAACATAAAACGTTCTGCAACGCGTTGTCCTTTTCTAATCCAATTAAGGCTAGTGGCCAACGCACGTGCAACTTTCTAACGACTCAATTACACTCTGGCTTCGAGGAGAAGCCAGATTCAGCTACAGGAGGTACGGTATACCGGTATACAACCCACGCTGGGCTTGTGCCCGGCGGCATCTAGGGAGCTGAGGCTCAGTGGCACGTGCCGCCTTGGTCTCCCGAGCCGACACACGTGTCACCCTGGTCTCCCGAGCCGACACACGTGTCACCCTGGTCTCCCGAGCCGACACACGTGTCACCCTTGTCTCCCGAGCCGACACACGTGTCACCCTGGTTTCCCGAGCCGACACACGTGTCACCCTGGTCTCCCGAGCCGACACACGTGTCACCCTGGTCTCCCGAGCCGACACACGTGTCACCCTGGTCTCCCGAGCCGACAAACGTGTCACCCTGGTCTCCCGAGCCGACACACGTATCACCCTGGTCTCCCGAGCCGACACACGTGTCACCCTGGTCTCCCGAGCCGACACACGTGTCACCCTGGTCTCCCGAGCCGACACACGTGTCACCCTGGTCTCCCGAGCCGACACACGTGTCACCCTGGTCTCCCGAGCCGAAACACGTGTCACCCTGGTCTCCCGAGCCGACACACGTGTCACCCTGGTCTTCCGAGCCGACACACGTGTCGCCCTGGTCTCTCGAGCCGACACACGTATCACCCTGGTCTTCCGAGCCGACACACGTGTCGCCCTGGTCTCCCGAGCCGACACACGTGTCACCCTGGTCTCCCGAGCAGACACACGTGTCGCCCTGGTCTCCCGAGCCAGGGCGACACGTGTTAGTGACACGTGTCACCCTGGTCTCCCGAGGCGACACACGTGTCACCCTGGTCTCCCGAGCCGACACACGTGTCGCCCTGGTCTCCCGAGCCGACACACGTGTCGTCCTGGTCTCCCGAGCCGACACACGTGTCGCCCTGGTCTCCCGAGCCGACAAACGTGTCGCCCTGGTCTCCCGAGCAGACACACGTGTCACCCTGGTCTCCCGAGCCGACAAACGTGTCGCCCTGGTCTCCCGAGCAGACACACGTGTCGCCCTGGTCTCCCGAGCAGACACACGTGTCAGCCCTGGTCTCCCGAGCCGACACACGTGTCGCCCTGGTCTCCCGAGCCGACACACGTGTCACCCTGGTCTCCCGAGCCGACACACGTTTGCGAGTCGTTAGGATTCTACGGACTGCTTTTGGGAATTCTCGACTGTTAAATACTTATAATACGTAGAGGACAGCTGGGCATTTGGTAGTGTCATACAATGCCTTCCTAAAAACAAATGGTTGTTGTAACTATGATAGGAATGGAGATATAAAACAGGTGGATATTTGTCCCCTTTATTCATACTTCCCTTAGATGCCCTCCAAAGCGTGTGTTGAAATGCTTCTTTGTTTCATAAAGTGGTAGGTGTATATAATGATCTAAGCTTAAAGGGAATAGTGCACCTTCGTAAAGTATCTGGAATGATAGAAAAGAGTGTCCTGACTATGGTTCTGGCATTCGTTTTTTTGCGAAAAAGTACCAATTTGTCATAATTTGAAGATTTTTTTTTATATTACTACGTGTGACGTCACAACAATCTTGCGTCACCAAAAAGAGTTATGACGTCATACCGACAAAAGTATGTCCTTGAATCAGATTATGTAAAGAACACTACTACAGCAAGTAACAAACTCGTTCGCTGGGCAATTTGTGATTATTTGAAGAACAAAATATTCGTATTTATACATGCGTGAAATGTGAATGTTTGCACTATGGCGTTGCATGAGTGGAGTTGGAGTAGCGTTGCGTGAACCTGAAGTAACACCCATAAATTTGCATGTGCATAAATATATTTGCTATACCCATAATTGTGTTTGTGTAAATAAATGTGTGGATGTGCTTCTACTGCAGCAAACATTGCAGCTACCGATACGAATCACCCATCAAAAGATGCGACTTTTCAAGACGAGAGTCGGTATTATTTTCAATTGGAAATCCAATAGAAATGGACAAAGTTAGGGCCAATAATATTTCTAGATCATCATGAACTTATCGCGATGCACCGTCAACCCAAAACAAACATTTAAAAAAAAATCAATCAACATATTGTAGGTACCTAAACTAGCCACCCATCAAAACATGCGTATTTTCACGAAGCATCTTTTGGAAATTTTCATTTGGAAGTCGGTTCAAAATTAACAAAGTTATGTACTCAAAACCTGAAGTCACATGTATAATAGGGGCATAAATATGCCTCTACTGTAGCGAACATTGCAGTTACAGGTATTAACCACCATCAAAAGATGTGCCTTGTCAACACGTGTGTCATAATTATTTTCAATTGGAAATCCAATGGAAATTGACAAAATTATGGCCAATAATATTTATAGATCATCATGAACTTATCGAGATGCACCGTCAACCCAAAACAAACATTGTCAAACGGCAATCGACATACTGTAGATACCGCGGCCAGCTACCAATAAAAACATGCGTATTATCACGAAGCATCTTTTGGTCATTTGTAATTGGAAATCGGTTCAAAATTGACGAAATTATTTATTTAAAACCTAGTCACATGATGTGTCAGATTTGTCGTGTTTGCCTTGGACCACAACAGCGGCGGCGACAGCGCAATCTAGACGAATCAGCTTCGTGAAACGGATTTTGAACCAATGGCTACACCAGACGAGGAACGAGCCTTCCTTGCAATTTTGTTACCAAACACATGATGCGTTTCAGTGGCGGTCGGTTCTTATATCGGTGCGGTCGGTTCAAATAGCGAAAACGAAGTGCGGTAGAAATACTAATGACATGCGAAACGTCACGAGATTTATCCCTTTAAAATAGCTCCCAATAGCTCCAACGGTTTTTGCGTTGAAACTTAGCAACCAGGTCGTTTTGGAAGGAAGAATGTCAGATTTGGAGATTTATCAGTGCTACCGACAATCTGGCTATCTCAGTTAAAAACTGATGTTAAAGGTTCACTATTCTCTTTGATAACTATTTTTGGAAGCTTTCTTGTGTGAATATGTGTCTTTCATCAACATTGTGATTATTATTGGCATCACACACGGAGACCATTATTGCATTAACTTCAATCCAATGTTTCCACAAAATCCTATGGATTAACGCAAATGGAGAGAAAGTGACCCACGGCTACTCAATCATGCCCATAGGTCGGCCAATTTACCAATACTCAAAACACCAATCATGTCAAGTATTCTTTTAGCATCACGCATTCACTCATTTTTCAGTGTAAGGTATTACGAGGCCCAGTGCTTTTCTGGGGATGTTAACATGTGCAACATCGATTTGCTTTCACTGAGATGAGACTTTTGGTACTTAACGCCACTTGGTAGAGCTCCACACATGTTCTGAAGTTCTACCAAGTGGTAGAACTCGCCGCCATCCAAGAAGGTCGCCGCCATCCGTCTCAATGGCGGCGCTTAACGACCTCTTCAAGGGCAACCTAGGCTTGCTGCCACCAAGAGCAAACCACAAGAGCGGGTTACACGCAAACAATATTATTGATGGCGGTGCGATGTATGTTGTTCGCAATGTTGCATTGTTTCATACATAGCTGTATCTCCCACATGAGAGCGTTATGACGCGAGCAGTCATCATTGCAGTTGATGCGTTTTTTTTCTCTCTCATTTCAAACGATGGAGAAAATAAATTACCTTTCTAAGAAAGGAGGCCTGCCGCGCAAAGATTAAGGCCAAGTGTTTCGGGAAGGGCATCTCCGTAAAACATGGCTGACGTTCAAAGGAGGCAAGAAATATATCCGTTCAGATGGCACAGCATGCATGAGATTGACCAGGAGGATTCACTGCGATGATGAAGTTTTTCAATGTATACACGATAGAAATGAGATGGAATTTAGGCCATCTCCATGGAGATGTAGCTCTTCCGTGCGGCAAAGAGATTATTTGTAAGAAGACATTATTAAGTCAGACTTGTGTTATTATGACAGAGGTAAACCTGGGTTATCTGCCAATTATTTATAAAATTGTTTGTAATCGTTTGCAGATAGTATCCTTCAAACAGTGTACATAGTACTTCAAGTCCCCGCCTTATGCCAGACCAGCTGTTCACCATCCAACGGTAGTGTTGTAGTAGCGGAGCCAGCCTTCTGTGACTGGCTGGGCAACGCTTACGGGCAATACATATCCTCTATGCCAATGTGGAATCAACAATCAACATTTGGCCAATAGCCACCTATTGTTTGTTTATTGTTTCTTTATTTGCACAAATCGTCGTCTGGTTACCCCAATGATGTGCGAAGTCAAAATGTAAAATTACCTAAAGCTACAAGACAAACACATGTTAAAATATACGAAATACACCCTAAACATAAAATACCAGTAAGGCGCCGTAGTTGGCGATGAACGAGCGAGGCGAAGGCAATGTATAGGGAATTTCAACTCGATCGGGCAAGTATTTTCTGAGATACAAAAAAGAGTGCGCACGTGCGCACGTGGAGAGGCACCCACCCTTGACTTGTGGGAGAAGTGGGTGCTGAGAGGTCCCTAACCACACACCAAATGTGAACACAATCGGCTCAGCCGTTCCTGAAATAAATAATAGGGGTGTGCACGTGCGCACGTGCAAAGACACCCCACCCCTGACTTGTGGAAAGGCGGCGGCTGGGAGGTCCCTAACCACGCACCGAATTCGAACACAATCGGCTCAGCAGTTCCTGAGATACACAAAAGGGGTGTACACGTGCGCACGTGCGCACATGCAGAGGCACCCCACCCCTAACCATCCCTAACCACACACCAAATTTGAACACAATCGGCTCAGCCGTTGCAGAGTTTAGCGAGAAAACACTTTTCAACACCGCTCACGCGGCACGCGCCACACGCAGTGGTAGTCACCCACATGAGTCGGCACTCGTCTCAAACAGGATAGATTGGATGTGGCTGCTCAGTAAAGAAGTCCGCTTGTCAATCGGACGTGCGGTTGCAGAGATATGAGCTTCTCAAAAGCGTCGCCACGGGTCGGGCCGGGTCGGGCCGCTCATAATCAGATTTTTCCCATATACTACGGAAGGACGAGCGAGCGCTTCGCTCTCGCTCGTAATGACATGAACGAAACATCCGGCACAAACAGCACACAATCAGTTACAACGATGCGACGTACAGCCTCGCTTTTGTGTGGAACTGATGGTACGTATCGGCAAAGAGATCAGCATTGGAACACGTTCCTATAAAGCGGTTACGTTGCCTGGGTAGTCTGCCGAACAGGCAGTCTGTTTTACCGTATTTACCCTGGCGTTACCGTATTTACCCTGGCGTACGGAACATTAGCCCGCACCGTGCTCGGGGGGGGGGGGGCGTTTAGACGTTCCCCCCATAAGGTTTTTCGAGGATAGCGAAAAAACAGCGGCGCGCAGCGCCGAAGTTTTGGCACAGCTGTTTGTCCATCAATTGCACACATTATGTACAAAAATACCTCGGGTCATCTCAGGTGAGGTCACCAGACCAGGTCACGTGACCCCACCTCAAAAAATGTTTCCGGTCGCACCACAGCCATAGTTTTTGGCCGATCGATTTCGTACTTACAGGATTTCATAAGAGCAATAGTACCTACAATACGTTTATCTCGGATTTTTTTTTTGTATATCGGTGACCTAAGGTCGGGTCAATTTCGTGACCTCCCCATTGTAAGTCAATGGGGAAATAGTCAAATGCTTCCTATTCTGAGGATACGAATTATATCAGCCAATTTCCTTCTGGATCATGTTATCATAGGACATTCTTCAAGTTCCAGGTGCAATTTTTGTTTAGTGATCATTACAGGGTCAGATGAGATCAGCCGAGGTCACCAACACTTTTTTGCCAATAGCTCTCGCCAAATCAAGATAGAGCAGTGAAACTGGCACCAATGTGCTTGTCCCGTCGAGGCACGTCTCCCAATGTGCAACATGATCTAATTGGGTCACCACTTGTCCTTGACATGAGGTCAAATTTCTAAGTTAAAGCATATGATACGAAGCGCATTGACGATACAAAGACGATGGCGTCAAAATAATTGTCCTATCTTTGTTGGGTAAACAGATATTTGTGAAAACTGTTTTGCTCAAAATAGCCTTTTTGACATTTGATGAGCTCTGGAGCCTAAACTATTATTCACCTGAGCTCAAATCTGAGGGCACTTTGTCAATTGCATTTTTCAAAAGCTTTCCATTTTTTATTCTCGTTTGTTACTAGCTATCATAGTTCCTGTGCTATCTGGAAAGTTCTGGAGCGAAGTCCTAAAACTTGAAAATTTGACCCTTGATGACCTCTGGTTACCTCAATATTGACCTTATAAAACAAAATTGCTTGAAATAGTTTAAGAATGCATTTTGACGAGCTTTCGAAAAGTGTTCTTGGTTTTGTCTACGTCCTATAGTAGCCGAGTTAGAGGGGGCGTCTAAACGCCCCCCCCCCTCCCGGCACGGCGAAGGTGGCGCCGAGCACCGTCATGGCGTGGGTTAAGCAATGTGAGGGGCAGCTGCCTGGTAGTACGACACGGTACATTGAAGAAAAATTACTCCAATAAAAATGACGATGAAATTTTACCCTTCAAAAAGTTGTGAATGAACATATCATGATGGGGTCTACGTGCCGATACAGAAACAAGTTTAAAATGAGACACAAGGTCATCGTATGCCATGTATGGTGATTGCGAGCGACAGGGAGCGTTCAGCCACAGCAGGAACTTATGCTCTATGCGATGCAGCCTATCAGTGTGCGTTCGAGCGGCACCGCCCCATATCCCGCTACAATACTACAATATTCCATATTTGAGCGGACGTAGGCAAAATACGACGTCAGTACTGATGTCTCTGATATATCCTCTCGGGTTAGCCCTCTGGACACTATGCACAATACATATTGACTATTTAGTTAACTAACATACGTTATAAGTAGCGCCGCCAGCAGACAGCTGGTATTGTCGTGATACTGCCAAAAGCCTGGACTAAAAATAGCGATCTATGTCATACAGCCAATGTGAAGATTGCTCTTGTATTGCAATGGTGCACTCATTCTTGTAAAAGATGAAGTAGTTATGAACCAAAAAACAGTATATGGAACCAAACCCATCTTGTGATAGGGAATATTACAATGTTGTGCCGACTCACCTGGGCTTCTGAAAATGTTGTGCCGACACACTAAGCGACTAAAACAAACACGAAACGAGCAAGATCACTATTCTCCATTGTTTGACAGATCACTGATTCAGTTGTTCATGGTGTTAACCCTCACCCTACGGGAGCTTTTTTCACCTTCGCCCTACGGCGGGGGCTGACAGACCCCCCCTGTTAACTTCCAAACCAAGCAACTTAGAGCAATGAGGTAAGAGCCAGCATGTTGCCTGTCATGGGATAAATCTAACAGTATGCAATTTTAGGTTTCAGGTCAACGGATGACCTTCCAGGTCAAGTGAATGACCTCGGATTTATCACGTCCCGAACAGAGATTTTGATCTTCAGAAAACCTCAAAATTAGAAATTGATAAATGTAAATAAAAAGGCATATTCCTAGACCAGTTTTGGCTCAGAAATACAGAAAAGGTAATTATTTGTTCGTATCTTGTAAAAAAAGTCAAAAAAGTTATTAAAACAAACGACGTCATCAGTTTCTTACACTTAGAGAGCCATCACTCAGTAAAAAATGGAGATATTGCTTTGAAATTTGGTATGGATATTGTCCATACTCAGTTATCTCACATATGTTCCGGTTTTTCTAACATCTTTGAAAATTTTGATTTTGTGGAGATTTTTCCCAAGAAACTCAGTTTTATTTTAATTTTAGGGGTCAACAACCCAAAATTGTGAAATTCCGAGATTGCCATTTTCAGGAAAACGCGATTGTGTATCTTTGGTGAATTGCTTTTACAATTTCTTTGAAAACTCTGTTTTCTACCATTTTTCAAATATTTATATTTTTCCACCAACATGTCATCAAAACATGATTATCTCCCAAACTGTTTAAACAATTTTAATTAAATTTTACATGATACGTATAATTGTTGTAAACACAGCTACCAAAACTTTCAGCAAGATGCACCGCACGTGTACAAAGCAATTCAAGAAAAACCTCAGAGGCGGGGGGGGGGGGAGCTGTCAGGCTCCCCCCGTAGGGCGAGGGTTAAGCGACTAAAACAAGCACGAAACGAGCAAGATGAAGGTGCCGCCGGCCAGCCAACTCGCATCCCCACGCACGATTAACACGAGCATTTACTTGCTCCGCTTTAAGCGCAAATGGTGAGGCCAACCATTTTTGCCACAAATATTGGCGATATACTGGTCCTAGCCAAGACTTTTAGCCAAACACTTTGGCTTAAGCTGGCTTAGGCGTACCTTAGTGCCCAAGTTTTCGCCGCTTTGGCAGCCTTTGTTTTGTATACGGAAAACCAATCACGAATGCAGCAGTGTTATCCCGCGCACTGCAGGGGCTTTGCGCCGAACACGAACTGCAGGGGGGTTGATTTCCGCCCCCCCCCCCTGAGATCTCGAAAACTACGCAACTTAGCGAGAAGCGGAAAAAGGCATGAGATAGCTTCATACATGTTCTATGGAAAGTATTTCAGTGTTTTTTTAAGTCAGGTCAAAATTGAGGTCACCAGAGATCATGAAAGGTCAAGTTTTCCATTTGTTTTCCTGTTTTAGGACATCGCTCCAGAAATTCCCATATATCTCAGAAACGATGATAGTTAGAAACAAACGGAAAAAAGAAACGCTAGCCAATGAAATTTTTAATCGCTAAGGTGTCCTCATATTTGATCTCAGGTCAATATTTGAGGCTCCAGAGGTCAAAAAGAAAAGAAACCGTTTTTTTTGCTAAATCGTTTTTTGCTATTAACTTTTTGCTTAATAAAGATAACGGAAAACTGTTTACGCCATTGTGTTTATCTTGTCAAGACGCTTTGAATGATATGTATGGTGACCTTGTTAAGTCAACTTAACAATTTGACCTAAGGTCAAGGTCAAGTGGTGACCCAAGTAGGGCATATTGCATATGGGAAGACGTGTCTCGACGAGACAAACACATTGATGTCTGTTTTACTTCTATATCTTCATTGTGTCGAGAGTTATTGACAAAAAAGTAATGGTGACCTCGCATGACCTCAAATGACCCAATAGGGGTCACTGAACAAAACTTACACTTGGATCATCAAGAATATCCTATAATAACATGATCCAGAAGTAATTGGACTAGTACCATGCATATCCTTGAAATAGGAAGTATTTGTATATTTCCCCATTTACTTATTATGGGGAGGTTACGAAATTGACCTGACCTTAAGTCACCGATATCAAATTCCAAGATAAACGAATTGTAAGTACCTATGCCCTAATGACATCCTGTAAGTTTCAAACTGATCGGTGAAAAACTCTGGCTTTGGCACAACTGCAAACATTTTTGGTGGTGGGGTCACTTGACCTGGTCTGGTGACCTGACCTGAGATGACCCGAGGATATTTTTTTTCCAAAAGTGTGCGCAATTGATGTTCTAACGGGTGTGTTAAAACCCGGCGACGCTGCGCGCCGCCGTTTTTTTCGCTATCTTTGAAAAACCTGAGGGGGGGGGGGGGGGGGGGGGGGGGGCGGAAATCAACCCCCCTGCAGTGCGCGGGTTAACCCACGCACTGCAGGGGGGGTTGATTTCCTCCGCCCCCCCCCCCATGTTTTTATCAGATAGCGAAAAAACGGCGTCGCGCAGCGCCACCGGGTTTTTGCACACCTATTAGGACATCAATTGCGCACACTTTGAAACAAAAATTACCTCGGGTCATCTCAGGTCAGGTCACCAAACCAGGTCAAGTGACCCCACCTCCAAAAACATTTGCTGTTGTGCCAAAGCCAGAGTTTCTCACCGATCAGTTCGAAACTTACAGGGTGTCATGAGGGCATAAGTAATTACAATTCGATTTATCTCGGAATTTTGATATCGGTGACCTAAGGTCAGGTCAATTTCGTCACCTCTCCATAATAAGTCAATGGGGAAATATTAAAATGCTTCCTATTTTAAGAATATGCATTATATTAGTCTAATTACTTCTGGATTATG
Source organism: Chirona hameri (assembly GCA_036785665.1). Classification (NCBI taxonomy): domain Eukaryota; kingdom Metazoa; phylum Arthropoda; class Thecostraca; order Balanomorpha; family Balanidae; genus Chirona; species Chirona hameri. The sequence continues at coordinate 26,208 of JAXIVJ010010479.1, forward strand.
TTATTATAGGATGTTCTTGATGAGCCAAGTGTAAGTTTTGTTCAGTGACCCCTATGGGGTCATTTGAGGTCATCCGAGTTCACCATCACTTGTTTGTCAATAACTCGCGACATAATGAAGATAGAGAAGTAACACCGACATAAATATGTTTGTCTCGTCGAGACACCTCTCCCTATATTCAACATTACCTATTTGGGTCTTGACCTCAGGTCAAGGTCACGTGACCTGTGGTAAAATTTTAAAGTTTATCTAACAAGGTCACCATGTATATCATTCAAAGCGCCTTCACGAGACCTGAAACCTAAAAATCGCATACTATTAGATTCCTCTCATGACAGGCACCATGCTGGTTCTTACCGCATTGCTCTAAGTTGCTTGGTTTGGAAGTAACAGGGGGGCTGTCAGGCCCCCCGTACGGCGAAGGTAAAAAAACTCCCGTAGAGCGAGGGTTAAAACAAATGTAGTTTTTTTATTTTTAGAAATGTAGATTGTGTTAAAGGGAATCAAACGCCGTTTGATTTTTTTTTTAATCGGACGGATGGATCTTGAGATCTCCGGAGGGGGGACGGAAGCCCCCCCCCCTGTTACAAATAGGCCAGGAGCCTGTTACAAATAGGGTTAATGGACGCGCCGCCACTGTAGTGTTGTACTATTCTCAGGTTAACCTGTAAATAACAGAAGATCGAGGTTCGGGGGACGAGCGATGAATGGAAATTGGAAATACTTTTATCATTTTGATAGTTGACCCTCTATCCTCTTTCACAGAACAGCTCTGGCCCAGACTGATAGTAATGACCATTAGGGTGACCCCTTTTTACACGTTTTCCGAATACCTTTTGGGTCCGGTCGGTTTTATATTATTTGAGGATGCTGAACACGATGGGCGCATCAAAATCAAGAATTTCGCAAATCTTTTGCCCGCGCCTGGCGATTCAAATTTTCCAACTTTGGCGAGAAATCAACATTTTGGCATTTGACAAAGATACTAGTAAAAGGTACAAAACAAATAATGTATAAAATTATAGAATTGTTATTTATACATTGTATGTCGCAAACTGCATCCCTCTAGCGCTTCCCATTTTGTCATAATAGCCATTTTAACTTGACAATGTCGGCTAGTTCCAAATTTCCCAATGGATGGCGTTGTAAGCATTCGCGCTCAAATATACAAATAACGGCCTGATTTGAAGGAAATGGGTGGTTTTTAGTCTAAGTGAATGAAATAATTGTGAAAGGCATACATAAACCGTCCGTTTTTGCCTCCCCCTCCCCCTCTCCTTAGGGTGGGGGATGGGTCGGCGAAGGGAAGTGGGGGGACGGGCTAGGCGAAAACTGACGGTTTTATGCATGCCTTTCACAATGCTTTCATTCACTTAGACGAAATAACCACCCATTTCCTTCAAATCAGGCCGTTATTTGTATATTTGAGTGTGAGTGCTTACAACGCCATCTATTGGGAAATTTGGAACTAGCCGACATTGTCAAGTTAAAATGGCTCTTATGACAACATGGGAAGCGCTAGAGGGATGCAGTTTGCGGCATACGAGTTATAACTAATGATTATATCATGTTATATATTATTTGTTTCGTACCTCTCACTAGTATCTTTGCCAAATGCCAAAATGTTGATTTTTCGCCGAAGTTGGCAAATTTATATCGCCAGGCGCGGGCAAAATATTTGAGAAATTCTTGATTTTGATGCGCCATCGCCCATCGTGTTCAGCATCCTCAAATACATCTAAAACCGACCGTACCCAAAAGATATTCGGAAAAGGTGTAAAAAGGACCATTGATATTGTATCGCAGCGATACAATATCAATGCGATACAATATCAATGGTCCCTAATGACCATTGATATTGTATCGCAACGCTCGTGTCTTCCCGAATCATCCCATAGATGGCTCTGCCAATATAACGCCTGATGCATACTGTACCGCAATGCTCACATGTTCCCGAAATATTTTGCCCAACTCCGTCACCCAAACACCACGCAATGTCATGTCGCAAATGCTGCGGTTGATTCCCTTTAACCCTCGCCCTACGGGAGCTTTTTCACCTTCGCCTTACGGGGGTCCTAAAAAGACCCCCTGTTAACTTCCAAACCAAGCAACATAGATCAACGCGGTAAAACCAACATGTTGCCTGTCATGTTGGAAATCTAACCGTATGCAATTTGTAGGTTTAGGGTCAACGAGTGACCTTCCAGGTCAAGTGAATGACCTCGATCGATAACGTCCAGAACAGCGATTTTGCTGTCAGAAAACCTCAAAATGAGAAATTTATAAATGTAAATTAAAAGGCATGTTCCTAGACCAGTTTTGTATCATAAATACAGAAAAAGTAATTATTTAATCATATCTGGTCAAAAAAGTCCCAAAAGGTTATTTAAAAACATGACGTCATGAATTTCTTACACTTAGGGAGCCATTACTCAGTCAAAAATAGAGATATTGCTTTGAAATTAAGTTTAAGTATTGTCCATACTCAGTTCTCTAACACATATTCAGGTTTTTAACATCTGTGAAAATTTTGATTTTGTGGAGATTTTTCCCCAAAAAAAAGTTTTTGTTCATTTTGGGGGTCAAAAACCCCAAATTTCGTAAATCTGAGATTGCCATTTTATACAAAATGACATTTTATATTTTTTCTTAAATGTTTTTGCAATTTGCTTCAAAACTCGGTTTTCTGCGATTTGTCAAACATTTATCGTTTTTACACCAGCATGACGTCATCAACACATAATTATTTCCCACATTTCTCAACCAATTTCAATGATCTTTTTACAGCATACGTATAATTGTTGTATACTTAGCTACTGAAAATTTCAGCAAGATGTGCCGCTGTTATGCAAGAAAAACCTCAGGGGGAAGGGGGCGTTTTAAGACCCCCGTAGGGCAGGGTTAACCCGCGCACTGCAGGGGTTTTGCGCCGAACACGAACTGCAGGGGGTTGATTTCCGCTCCCGCCCCATGATATCTCGAAAACTACGCTATGTAGCGACAAGCAGAAAACGGAATTTGATAGCTTGATATAAGTTCTATCGAAAGTATCCAAATATTGTTTTGTGTCAGGTCAAAATTGAGGTCATCAAAGGTCATCAAAGGTCAAATTTTCCTGTTTTTCCTGTTTTAGGACATCGCTCAAGATATTCTCATATATCTCGGAAACTATGCTAGTTAGAAACAAACAGAAAAAAAGCAAACGCCAGCCAGAGAAATTTTAAATCGAAGAATTGCCCTCAAAATTGATGTCAGGTCAATATTTGAGACTCCAGAGATAAAAAAAGAGAAAAAATGTTGTTTTTTGTAAAATTGTTTTTGGTTATTAACTTTTTACTTAATAAATATAACAAAACACTGTTCACGCCATTGTGTTTACCTGGTCAAGGCGCTTCGAATGATATACATAGTGACTTTGTTAAGTCAACTTAGCAAATTGACCTCAGATCAAGCTCAAGTGTTGACCCAAGTAGGCCATGTTTGATATGACGAGACAAACACATTGCTGTCTGTTTTACTGCTCTACCTTCATTATGTCGGGAGTTATTGACAAAAAAAGTGATTGTGACCTCGCATGACTTCAAATGACCCCGTAGGGGTCACTGAACAAAACGTACACTTGGATCATAAGAATGTCCTATAATAACATGATCCAGAAGTAATTGGACTAATATCATGCATATCCTTGCAATAGGAAGCATTTGTATATTTACCCATTGACTTAGTATGGAGAGGTTACGAAATTGACCTGACCTTAGGTCACCGATATACAAATTCCGAGATAAACGAATGGTAAGTACTTATGCCCTCATGACATCCTGTAAGTTTTAAACTCATCGGTGAAAAACTCTGGCTTTGGCACAACTGCAAACGAAAAATTGGAGGTGGGGTCACTTCACCTGGTCTAGTGACCTGACCTGAGATGACCCGAAGTTATTTTACTTTCAAAGTATGCGCAATTGATGTCCTAACAGGTGTGCCAAAACCCGGCGGCGCGCAGCGCCGCCGTTTTTTCGCTATCTGCAAAAAAACCTGAGGGGGGAGGAGGGGGGATCAACCCCCCTGCAGTGCGCGGGGTAAGCTGCCCAATTCTGTCTGCCATTTTGGAGAATACCTAGCGGTGTCGACCTAAGATAGTTTTTTATGTTTTTTTGACTTGATTGTAAAAGGGAAATGTAGTTATGCTTTCTGAATAAACAAATGGAAAATTGTAGCAAAACTAGTTGCTACATATATGAACATAGTTTTGACATACATGAGTTTTTGCTATTGTAAACTGAAGTGTAAAACGTAATTGCTGCCATATCAACAATTCGAGAGGCAAGCCTAGGTCGATGGCAGCGCGTGTGCAAATTACGACGCAATAAATTGTATTACACTAAGAGTGTGGTCCTAACCTAACTCCTTTGCATCCATAACTAATTCATTTATATATCAAGATTCAAGAATGCTAGTTGTCGCTTGGTTTCGTGGCTGCTGTGCTGGTGGACGTTGAGGAAGCTGGTGAGTGGTGATTGCTCACTGAATACTGAGCGTTTTTTATCTGCTATCCAATTTTCAATGGCAGGCTGTGCGGCAATCTGTTACCCTGGTTGGCAGAAATGTGGAGAGTAGGCTCTGCAGTCTGCAGTGGGGATATTCAATTAATAGAGGTAATTATGTTTATGTCATGGAAAGCAATGAAAACATGGCAAATAAGACATAAATACTTGACTAGGTAGGCTAAACATATGATATATATATATATATATATATATATATATATATATATATATATATATATATATATATATATATATATATTATATACATTATGGTGAATATACCCCTTGGAATTGGATGATCCCCTGATGTTTTCGAACAGTGTGGTATGGTTGATGTATTTAAATAATACATTGAAACATTAATGATGTGATGTTAATTGTGAAAATGACAAAGTAAAAACATCACTAATTGCCATGTATTGGATGTAAACAAAATGACTATTTTCGGACTCTTGGACTCATCGGACATTTTTCAGTTAACATTGTCATATTGGATTGGACTTTGGATCGGACATGATTTGGAAAATTTCCGAATCTTTCACCATCAATGCATACTGTATCGCAATACTCACATGTTTCCAAAACGGTCCATAGATGGCTCTGCCAACATAACGTCTGATGCATACTGTCCCGCAAAGCTCACATGTTCCCGAAACAGCCCATATATGGCTCTGCCAACATAACGCCTGATGCATACTGTACCGCAATGCTCACATGTTCCCGAAACAGCTCATAGATGGCTCTGCTAACAAAACACCTGATGCATACTGTACCGCAATGGTTATATCTTCCCGAACCGGTCCATAGAGATCAATGGATTTGCCATAAATGGCTTTGCGATAGAGCTATGGCTTTTTGGTTTTACAAAGTCCGCCACCACACGAATTGCGATGTCAATGTTTTCGATGTGGATGTCATTGTCCTTCAGAACATTTGTTTCGTCCATATAAAGGTCAATCGAGCCGACACCTAACAGTACGTAGTTGAATGTAAAAAGGCAATTATATTGTTTTTTAAATCTTTATTTTCGCTTTCAATAAATTTAAGTTCCGAGACAATGAAGTTTACACGAATATACAAATTCATATTGCTTAGGTATGTGTTTCACTTTTATTCAAACACCAGTACAACACAGACAGAAGTTGAACAATATTCCACAAATCCGCAGAATCTGCATAGAATCTGTGGGTTGCATTACAGTAGCGTCGCTACGGTTTCAAAACTTGTACGTACACCCCATGCCATGGAACCTTTCGAGCGAGGGAGGGGGGGGGGGAGTATTAGGACGTGATCCTTTGCAGGGGTTACATTGCGGTGTAGGAAACCAGGCACTTTCATAATGGGATTTTTAGCGCTGAGATAGCAGTGTTGAAGTTCATGTCGAGAAATCACTTACTGCATACTCTGGTTGTAAGGGCTCTCCTGCTGAATATATTAGATGTTTTGTCCTGTCATTCAGCGTTGTGTCAAAAAACGTAGTGCTGTGTCGAGAAGCTTCATAGTTAACATGTAAGCATGGGATAAAAGTAGTGTTACTGGACCAGCGAGTAAACCTTTCGCCACTGACAATATTACCCTAGTTGTGTAAGTAATGATGAGAGAAATATTAACCTGTACACCACCCCCTCGTAGTTGCTATGGTACACAATAAGGTCCGACGTCTTTCTCCTCTAGCGTATGTGTAACGACGAATTAAGAGACGACCATATATGCATTCAAACTGCATTACTGAGAGCTTCAAATTGATATATTGACGGATTGGCTCACCTTATCCATTGGCTGCTTTTAAGCAAAAATCCGTTTTTACCACCGCAAAGCGCTAGAAACAGATGCTTGAATAAAAACAGCCAATGGATAAGGTGAGCCAATGCGTCAATATATCAATTTGAAGCTCTCAGTAATGCGGTTTGAATGCATATATGGTCGCTTCTTAATTCGCCGTCAAACATACGATAGAGGAGAAAATAAGCCGGACCTTAGTGTGTATCATAGAAACTGCGGGTCCCTGTACTTACCAATTTGATAAATAATTATTTTAACCAAGTTGCTAGCTTTTTACAGCTCACTTACATTCTTTTTTAGAAGCACACAATGTAGTGGACCAAGCACCACATCCTCCTGCGACCAAATCGCTAACTAGAATGCTCGCCCTGTTCCGAAGGATATGGGGGCCGGGATGAATTTTTCAGAGGCCCGCCGAGGGATTTGAACAACGAACCCCGGCACGGAAAGCAAATGTCTTACCACTGTGCCAGATTTCTCCCCCGAAGCACACAATATCATAACAACATGCGCCATTTTCGAATTTTGCGCCACTTTTGCAATCTAGACTGAAAATGCGTGTCTATGTTATCGAAATATATTGCTTTCTATTTTTTTTTATTGGGGGTATATCTGGATACTGTAGTCAATGATTTTTAGCAAAACAATGATTTTAGCCGAAAAGTAAGGCAGCCATGGCCTCCCGGCCCCCTTGTTCCTACGCCTGTGAAATTTTTGATCAGGTCAATATTGAGATCACCAGAGGTCCTCAAAGGTCAAATTTTTCAAGTTTAGGACTTCGCTCCAGAAACACCCAAAATATCTCGAGAACTATGATAGCTTGGAACAAACGGGGAAACGCAATCGAAAATTCTTAAAATTTTATCGCTTAGGTATCCTCAAATTGTATATAAGGTCAACAGTTTAGGCTCCAGAGGTAACCAAAGAACATGTTGGCATTTTCTTCCGAAAAGTTGTTCGTGCATAACTGTTTACCTAATAAACAAAGGACAATATTTTGTAACGCCATCGTGTTTGCCTCGTCAAGACGATCCGAACCATACTTATGTTGACCGGATCGGGTCAAGTTCAAAACATGACCTCAGGTCAAGGTCATTTGGTGACCCAGGTTTGTCAATGGTCATGTTGCGTGAGATAGCAAGCATTTGTTTAACTCCACCTTTAAGAAGATTACATCCCCACACTCGATAATTAGCTGATATTGACAGACAGACAATCACAGGCCTTTTCAGGGAGCCTGTGATATATCAATGGTCGGCAGTTTTAGAGACGGCGTCAAAAGGCATTATCGCTATACCACCGGCAGTCCGATCGTGTCCAGTTCATGCCGCCTTAACCTATCCACTGTTCATGCCACCCCTGCTACTGCGGCTGCTGCCGCCCGCTAGCGCAGTTGTATGTGGTTGGTCAATTATTCCGTTCATTCTATTGGCTGTCTATATTCTCCTTGCATCAGCATGTAGTCATGGTAACCAAGCTTAATTAGTAACCGACCACTGAATGGCTCTTAGAAGAGCTCGCATAGTGAGATGCCTCCTCTCCATCAGAGAGGAAAATGTGACGTGCGGTCCAGTTACATCATCATGAACATAATTGATCAGACCTGTGTGGTTGGAGGATCAACATATAACATACCTATGTGATTGTTCATGTGGAGTGGTGACAACTGGCAGAACACATTGTTGTTACATATCCGTTGACGAAAATGTGACAGAGGAGTATCCGTAGTAGTGATTCGGAATAACAGCTAAAAACAACTACTCATTCGTCAGTTCAGATCGTGGTGTTTTGTTTATTTGTTTATTTTCTTGCATCGCCAGCAGAGTCAGACTCCACTGACCGGCGAAGTAAAACGGTTTGGTGACATCATAATGGAATGTAAATATTTGTCTATCAATTCCTCGGTTTCTGGACTCTCAGTACCGTGGGAGCAAAAGCAAAACCAATCAACTGAGAGGGAACTGTACACTTCATGTAATAACTATCATACTTAGTTGTCATCAAAACAATGTTGGACTTGCGTTAAACTTGAACCTTATTTTGAAACATTAATAAATATTAACAACACAAGTTATCTTCCTGATCACCCGGCCAGAAAAAATCGACTGCTTGTATTTGTATTTATTTTCCCTGGCTTGCGAATTAAAAGACTAATATCTAGTTAACCCTTTGTAATAACTAGCATACTTAGTTATCATCAAAGCAATGTGGAACTTTGAGTTAAACTTGCACCTTATTTTGAAACATTAATAAATATTAACAAAACAAGTTAACTTCCTGATAACAGGGACATCAATCCTCTTAAGGAAACCAGTCACTTTGCCAAATCGCTACGACTGTGCTAATAAGAGGCATTCGTACCTGAAAATGTTGAATATGGCATTAGTTTGGCTAAATTATCAGGCTATACCCCAAACAGTAGTTTTCGAAGGCAACATATTTCGAAAACATAGACTCGCATTTTCAGTATAGATTACGAAAGGGGTGCAAATTTCGAAGGTGGCGCATGCTGTTATGACATTAGTCCTGTTTACATCGCACTAAGAAGATCCACAAAATTTCAGATATGTTGTGTGTAACGAGACTTTTTGTAGAATTTCCCCTAGGTTTAAAGGGTGATGCGTATCCATGGACGACAAATATAATCCAAAGCAAATCTACTTCCTTATGAACTCATACGCCCTCGTAGCACGTCCTCGGCTTTCTGCAAGGCCGTATAAGAGAGGTAGTCATCCGGGAATTGTAGCGCCCCAATCGCACAACATTAGCATGACGTCACTGGTGCTCTGGTCCGGCTCGGCCGTCGCCGCACACGGCTCGGTGCGATGAGAATATTTCGAACGGGCTACGGATAGTTGCGCCTAAGGTACGATTATATTTAAGATTACGTTTAACGCGGATAATTATCCCTCCATTAATTCATGTTGAGGGGGAGACGGTCATACGCTGCCCCGGTATGTGTGTGGGGCGACTGGCGAGACGGCCATACGCTGCCTCGGTCTGACTGAAAGGTGAGACGGCTAAACGCTGCCCCGGTCCGGCTGAGGGGGGGGGGGACGGCTACACGCTGCCCCGGTCTGGCTGAGGGGCGAGAAATGGCATTGTTTTGGCTTAATTATTCAAGAAATGCTTTGAAGAAAGCAAAATATATAAAGGGACTGTCCCACCTTCCCAAAAGTTGTAAAATGTACGCCGCTCGTGGTGGAAAATATGAAGTAATTGCTGCTGAACACGATTATGACATTTGTTTCTCGCAAACAGTGCTCAATTTCATAAAAAGTTCAGTTTTAACATTTGAGTTGATGACGTCATATTGAGCTCTAGAGAGCCACACAGAAATCCTTTACGCTGCCAAAGTATGGGGACGATTATTTGAAGCCAATTCTGGCGTTTTGAATACAAAACAAACCAATTACCAAACCATTGAAACGTGGCAAATATCTTCAAGGTTCATCTTAAAACAAGTCGACTATCATTACCAGTTCGGTAAAGAGAGACGACGCTGTCGGTTTAGAGGCCCTATTCAAATACACATGGGGATTATTTTTTACATATGTCAAAATCAAACTCGGATATCTTTTCGATTAGATCATTGTGGTTGTTCTAACTGCTACCATACTTAATTGCAATGCCAAGCCATCAAAATAGCTATCTCAACTCAAATGTAATGTTAAGGTGGGATGGTTCCTTTAAAAAGCATAGACCTTCAACCTAACTAGCTACCTTACTTATCTACGGCGACGACTTAAAATTGCCGGTCGTCAACACCCGTCAAAAGACCGCAAAACGCTCGAAAGCGCAACTGCGGCGACGGGGATGGCCACGACTGGACCAGAGCACCAGTGATGTCATCTCTAATACTGAGCCGCTCGGCAGCCGATACATGGGGAATCCCGGGAGACACTTTCTGCAGTAGCGAGTCAAGGCCGTATAAGAGTAGCGAGTTTCTGTCTGATTTTGTTTTATGTGGTAGATAAACCTATCGCTGCATCGTACAAAATAGAGCTATTGTGTGTTTGATTGTGCGTTTATATTTCAAGAAAGGCGAGAGAAGAGTTCGCTTGTAATTTCACAACAGTGGAGCTATGTGTATTGGGAAGATTCACACAAATGCTGGAACCTATTTTTAGTATATGTGTGTAGCTATTTTGGTTGGTGTTGAGGCTATATATTCTTGTGATTCTGGGTCCTCCATGCAATGGTGGATTTTTTCTGGGTGTGCCAATAAATACAGTTATGGCGAAAGGTGAAAACCTCTTGTGTCTTCAGTTTTGCAATTGGTTCAGTTTCTGCCCGGCCAGGATACCTACACCCTCCCAAATGCTACAGAGTCTAGTTGCCTGATCTCATCACGCAACTCAAATCTTGCCACCATATCTCAATCTGCCGAACAGCCCATCGCATGGTGACCATAATGTATCACCAACAGTAAACAGGTTGATTAATTTCAGTCAGCTTTATTGACAAATCGCACAGATGTGGCACAATGTGGTGATAATGTAGGTGGTTTGGCGTCTGACCACCTCAATGAAGATTGCGCAATGAGATGAGACCCCTCAACAAGGGTGACAGTTTACAGAGCATCTTCTGCAAACAAAATGGAAAATTAAACGTTAACCCGCGCACTGCAGGGTTTTGCGCCGAACACGAACTGCAGGGGGGTTGATTTCCGCCCCCCCCCCCTAAGATCTCGAAAACTACGCTACGTAGCGAGAAGCGGAAAAGGGCATTTGATAGCTTGGTACATGTCCTATCGAAAGTATTCATTGTTCTTTTGGGTCAGGTCAACATTGAGGTAACCAGAGGTCATCAAAGGTCAAATTTTCCACTTTTTCCTGTTTTAGGACATCGCTCCAGAAATTCCCATATATCTCAGAAGCGATGCTAGTTAGAAGCAAACGGAAAAAGTAAACGCCAGCCAGTGAAATTTACAATCGCTAAGGTGTCCTCAGATTTGATCTCAGGTCAATATTTGAGGCTCCAAAGGTCAAAAAGAAGACGAAAAAAAACGTGTTTTTTTTCTAAATATTTTTTTTTCTATTAACTTTGTACTTAATAAAGATAACGAGAAACTGTTTACACCATTGTGTTTATCTTGTCAAGGCGCTTCGAATGATTTACATGGTAACCTTGTTAAGTTTACTTAACAATTTGGCCTCAGGTCAAGGTCAAGTGGTTACCCAAGTAGGGCATGTTGCATATGAGAAGACGTATCTCGACAAGACAAACACGTTGATGTCTGTTTTACTTCTCTATCTTCATTATGTCGGGAGTTATTGACAAAAAAGTTATGGTGACCTCGCATGACCTCAAATGACCCAATAGGGGTCACTGAACAAAAATTACACTTGGATCATCAAGAATATCCTATAATAACATGATCCAGAAGTAATTGGACTAATATCATGCATATCCTTGAAATAGGAAGCATTTGTATATTTCCCCAATGACTTATTATGGGGAGGTTACGAAATTGACCTGACCTTAAGTCACCGATATCAAAATTCCGAGATGAACGAATTGTAAGTACTTATGCCCTTATGACATCCTGTAAAGTTTCAAACTGATCGGTGAAAAACTCTGGCTTTGGCACAACTGCAAACATTTTTGGAGGTGGGGTCACTTGACCTGGTCTGGTGACCTGACCTGATATGACCCGAGGTTATTTGTTTTCTTCAAAGGGTGCGCAATTGATGTCCTAGCAGGTGTGCCAAAACCCGGCGGCGCTGCGCGCCGCCGTTTTTTTCGCTATCTTTGAAAAACCTGAAGGGGGTGGGCGGAAATCAACCCCCCCTGCAGTGCGCGGGTTAATGCAATATTCAAGGCAGAGCAGGGCAGGGCACAGCACGTCACAGCACGTCACAGCACGTCACAGCACGTCACGACACCGCACAGCGTACAGCCGTAGGCATTAAATGTACTCTTAACTTTGATGCCCACGTATACTGTTTGGAATGGTGAGTATAGTGCTATCATGGTCCAGTGTTTATCTAGCTGATTAATAAATTAATTGCAGGAAAAAATACATAAATCACTCTGATTTGTACTTCTGATTTCTTTGTAAAATATTTACCTTATTTTCATTATATTTTATGGAACCACAATCAAGCAAGCATTTCCATTAAACAAATATATGAAACACCTGGTCTGTATGAACAGACTGGTTTTTGATTCGACTGATTGAATCGATTGGAATGGTTCAATCAAAATTCATTGAACAACACATAATTGATTCACCAACAGATCTTTTGGAACATGTATCGTGATTGAATCAAAACCCGCATCAAATCAAGGCTGATTAAATCAAAATATATAACGATTCAAGTACACTGGTAAATTGTGCAAATACATGCAGTCCCTGTAGCTACATTCATTTACACTGCAATACCATTTCTGTAACAATGTTTTAATGATCATATATAATATATATGCCTGTTTCCATTTACATTTATTTGACATCAATTCACTTCATATAGGGACTGTCACACCTTTTCGAAAGTTGTCGAATCACACTTAATTGTATGTCTACATGTTGAAGGAGGTCATATGAACATGCTTGTGAACTTTTTTTTCGAAAAAAAGTTTACCTTGGACTCATTCAACTTTTAGATTTAAGCGGAAAGTTGGGTTGGTGACGTCGTTATTTTGTTTTAATAGCAGTGAAATCCTTTGTGCTCCCAAATGTATGGCAATTTTTTTTGTCGACATCTATTGCGTAGAAAAACAGCGAACCACCCAGTGTCTAGATTGGCTAGCACTATCAGCTGGAGTTGTTGCAGCAGTTCAGCCAGGGACCGCTAGCGAGCCAGGGTGTTATGACGTTGCAAGCAAATGGTACTACTAAATATTGATTTATTTATTTTTATTTATTTATTATATATATTTATTTATTTATAACATAATTTATAAATAAATAAATATTTAGCGTTAAATATTAAACTGGTACAATTTACCTACGACGTCATAACACCCTGGCGGCCAACTGCTGCATCAACTCCAGGTGATCTAGATTGCGAACCACCCGGGGATCGAGAAATGAAAGACGAAAATATTCCAAGGTTGGCCTTAAAACAAGTTCAACAATCATTACCGCTTGGGTAAAGAGAGACGACGCTGTCGGTTTAGAGGCCCTATTCAAATACACATATGCCTTATTTTTTACAGATGTAAAAATCAAACTCGAATATCTTTTTGATTAGATCATTGTGGTTGTGTTAACTGCTACCGTACTTAATTTCAATGCCAAGCCATCACAATGGCTATCTCAACTCAAATATAATGTTAACCCTCGCCCGTGCAGCGTCCGATCAGTGCGTGACCGTGCAGGGGGGGGGGGGGGGGGGGGGGGGTACAACCCCCCCTAACGTTTCGCCCCTAATTGGGCTAGAGCTTCGATTAAAAAATGAGCGTGTTGCTTGTCACAAGGGAAAGCCATTGATACCTAATTTTAAAAGGTCCTAGGTCCATAGGTGACCTCTGAGGTCATGCCAATGACCCATAATTCAACCAAGATGTAAATACCTGTAAATTTAATTTAATCGAGCTAGAATCGCGAATGAGCATATCATTATGCTAAATGGGTGCCAATTTGAAATCAGCGTCACAAAATGTCCTAGAAACTGCCAAATTCCAAAAAGGTCATGTCAGGTCATGTCAGGTCATTTGAGGTCAGTGCCCTCGGTTGACCTATGGGGGTGCATGACCCCCGTGGAACATATAATTATGTAAAATGAATCCCATATTGGAAATCAGCGTCACAAAATGTCCTAGAAACTACCAGAAGCCAAAACAGTAATTAAGGTCATCGGAGGTCAGTGACCTCGGTTGACCTCTGAAAAGGTCAATCGAGGTCACAAAATCAATGGAACCACAACTGTCACCTGGAAACACCTGTGAATATGCTCCTGAACAATAGAACACTATGAAACTACAAAAGTTACAAAGATCAATGCTACGGGACACCAGTTGCGCCTGACATGACCTTGAAGAACAGGGCAAAGGTCACGAGTCATGTGACCTACAACTAAGAATTTTCAAAATATGTGTCAAATTGTTCACAAGTAGGGTACTGAAAGTTTCATCGCAATCGGTTGATATTTACGCGAGTTATTCCCGAAAAACTGAGGGGGTGGCATCCACCCCTCAGTTTTTAACATCCCCTGCACTGGCAAGGGTTAACTCGCGAGTTACTTGGGTAGATTTCATAACGCGACTTACTGGGGGGGGGGTATTTTTTACCCCCCCCCCCCCCCCCCCTCAGATCTCCGGAACTACTGGACCGAATGTAAAAATTAAAAAGGCATTCGATATCCCTGGGAAATATATCGAGGGAAACATAATATTGTTGACCTCGGGGTCACCGATGACGTCACATGTCAGGTCAAGTACAAAATGTTTGACCGTGTCAAAAGGTCTCGATGGATGGAATTGTCGCGCAAAATTGCGATATTAAACGCATAAGCTGCCGATAAATCGGTATGATTCGTGTGTCTGAGACTTCTAAGTACCTTTCTAAGCTGTTTATGACCTTGGGTCAGGTCAAGGTCATCCGAGGTCACGAGGTCAAACTGCATATTACGGTCATTAGGCGTTGTAACACATGTTTATGGGTTTGTTTTTCGTCTAGAACGCGAAAAATGACATTAGAACATTGTTTGTTCCATATAAATAGAAGTAAAAAGCAAAAATGGAAATGCGTTTTGTATGCATAGTAATGCTGTGAGAAGTGGTCGATTTTTTGTCATTTAAAGGTCATAACTCAGTCATGTTTGATAGAAGTTTGATAGCCGAGTCTATTGTCAGTAATTTGATTTAGAACAATTGAGTTTATCTTAAACATCGTACCTTTGTGAGCGTTTTCCGTAAACCATTATTTTGCAACAAAAACCGAAGAACATGACGTCACTCTGACGTTATTCCCGGTTGACCTATCATAGCCTCATATTTTTCCTTTAGCCAACATGTGTAGAATTGATGTGGGAGAAGGTACTGGAAGTTTGGTGACGATAATCGTGTTCGTTCAGGAGTTATTGCAAAATAACGGGAGGGGGGGGCAAAAAATAGCCCCCCCAGTAAGTCGCGGGTTAAGGTGGGATAGTCCCTTTAAATGTTGAATCAAACGTGAATCGTTTGAAATATTTGTTTTGATTCTTTGAATTGGAAGGAATAAATTCTCAAAATTGTATCTGTGAATCAAACAGTGGTTGAATCATTCAGATTCCAAAATTAATCATGATTGTAAGTAAACAGGGATGATCAATAACATGGCAGTGATGTTTATTTTATATATAAAAGGCGAGACAATAAGGAGTAAGCTTTCAACGTTACGGCATCGCCACACATAAAGTACCAAACTTAGCTGCTGTTCAATGTATGTGATAATAATTAATATTGTTTGATTTAGAATACTTACCCTTCTTGCATAGGAAATTCTCTTAGACAAAGCTCACGTGTAACTTTTGATTAACTTTCAAATGTCAAAAATGGTTCGAATCTGACGATGCTGTAACGGTGAAAGCTTATTTCTTAGTCTCACCTTTTATATATAAATATAAACATTACTGCCATGTTATTGATCATCCCTGTTTACTTATTCCCATTCATCATGGCAAAATAGCCATCAAACACCTTAAAAGAATCCTGATTGAATCGTTCCAAAAAAGTTGAATCAATAACCAGTCTGTGACTGTATACAAAATTGTATATACATGATCCTTCACCTCTTCATGATGTACAGGGTTGTTCACAAAAACTGACACATTTGAAAACGATTTTGTGGCGATCTAGGGGCACCAACATAGTCGATGCACGCGCCAAATGAAAGCACGTGAAATGGAAATTTTGGGCAGGTTGGTGATTTTAATCGGCAACATGGGGGCCTACAGTAAACAGGAACAAGTTAAAATCGTCGAATTTTACCTGGCGACTAAGTCTGTCACGCAAACCCAAAGAAACTTCCGAAGCCATTTTAAGGCAAGGACAGCTCCGGCCCGCAACACAATTTTGAGCTTAACGGAGAAGTTTCTCCGAGAAGAGACTGTGGACAACCTATGGGAGGGGTCGACTGGGACAACAAGATCGGCAAGGACCGAGAGAGTGGTCAAGAAGACCAAGAACATCATGGATAAGTATCCGCGCAAACCAGTCAGCCACCTTAGCCAGCAAGTGGGCGTCAGCCTTTCTTCGGCTCGGCGGATCCTGACGGAGGACCTGGGTACCCATACAAGATTTGGACTCGCCAGAAGCTGACGCCCAAGAATATCGAGGACCGAGTGGCGTTCTGCAGGTGTTTTTTTTTTTGCAGCAGTGCCAGACATCGGATGCATTTCTGAACCATTTCTGGTTTACGGACGAGGCCCACTTTCACCTGAACGGCCGCATCAACACCCAGCACAACGTTACTGGGCGACTACGGCACCTGATATCGTCGAGGAGATGCCACTGCATAGCCTCAAGTGCACGGCGTGGTGCGCCGTCAGCTGCTCGGGCATCATCGGCCCCTTCTGGGTCGAGGACCGTGCCGGCCGCACGCAGACAGTGAATGCAGAAAGATACCGCCGCATCGTCAAGCGGTTCCTGTCAGCCATGCAGCAGAGATGCGCGGATACCTACGCCACCCAGCAGGATGATGCGACCCCACATGCAGCAGCTGCGACCATCCGGCTGATCCAGGAGCACTTCAGCGCGCGCATGATCTCGCGCAACCCCCTCCCCCCCTGGCCGGCCAACTCCTCGACCTCAGCCCCCCCCCCCCCCGACTTCTTTCTGTGGGGACACCTGCAATGGATGGTCTACAAGAAGAATACCACGAACCCTAAAGCAGCTGAAGAGGGCAGTGGGAGCTGCTGTGCGGGCCCTCTCCGCCGACACGTGCCGAAGAGCAGGGGAGAACCTCCGGCGGCGGGCAGAGCTGGGCGTCGCCCGAAACGGACGCCATCTGGAACATGTCCTGTAGCGACTTGGAAGTGGGAAAGGTGTGCTCAGGACGTATGCTGAATAAATCTCCATGAAATTCTGTGTTGTTTGGTATTCGAAACTCCATGCCTGGAGCACTTGTTTGCATGATAATTCAAAATAAAATGTGTCATTTTTTTGTGAACAACCCTGTACATATATCGCTTACCTTGAGACTTCGAATTTTCCTACCATAAGAAGCACGCACTTTTATAAATAATTAATTAATAAACCATTAAAAAGAAACAGAAAAGGCACACAACGCCTTGTCATATAGCCTTGCACAAACCTCTACTACATTTGTAATGATAAAAGTGGGCCGATTTTGCCTACAGTGTTCTTCTGATGCACTGAAGCTGATTGGTTGAGAGCATGCGAAATCTGACAGGATTTCCATGTAGAATTTCATTTGACAGAATTTCCTCCCTTCTGTGGCATATCGGAACAACATTAGGCAGCCAATCTCCAAACGTTTCTTGCGTTACGCCGACATATTTAAAGATATGCAGGCATATTCTGGAGATAATACGGGAACAAAACACCGAACATCCAGACAAATATCGGTACACTTATAAAAATAGTTGTATTCAAAGAAGTTTCTTTCAATCAGGAAGTGTTCTTTTTTTTGGGTGTTGATTAGAAAATGTAAGCAATGAAATATGGAATGTTTCTTCTGTATATTATCCTGCTTGGGGGATAGTTTTGAAATAATAAAGCAAGCCTTTTGTGTATAGAGAATTTCTAGATAACAAGCTGAAAAGTCTCGTTACACAGAACTGATCTGAAATGTAATGGATTTTTTTAGTGCTATGTAAACAGGACTATTGTGTGCTTCGAAAGAAGAAAAGAAGTGAACTGTCAAAGCTCGGATCTTACGCTAAAATAAGTTGTTATCAATTAAGTAAGTACAAATGCAATGATGTTCTCATCCTTGCTGTTGTCTGCTGCTGCTGCCGGCACCTCTGCACACTCTGGACGATCGGTGGTGACTGTATTATCGGTCTCTGACCCAGCTCAGTGATGGGTGCGGTCTCAGCCGGCGGTGGTGAGAGGTCACCGTCGGGGTCAGCCCCGTCTGTACTGCTGGCCGGACCCCCCCCCCCCCCCTCCCCCACACCCGGGTGAAGGTGGCTCAGAAACCCACCAGGGCGCAAGATAATATTGTCAATGACAAAGGGTTCGCCAGCTGGCCCAGTAATGCAACTTTTACCACATGCTTCCATATCCCGCGACTTACTGGGGGGGGGGATAGTTTTGCCCCCCCCCACCCCTGCCGTTATTTTGCAATAACTCTTACACCATCATCATCATCATCATAACCAAGTTTATTCAACATAAAGTCCATGTAACATACAAAACATAAATCAGACAGGCGCAACAGCAATGCTAAAATTAAAGCGCCAGGTCTAAATCATCAGAAAAAAAAAGTTTGACTTAAACTGCGACCGCCGCCACGACACAGCTCACTGGGCTGGAATTAACACCTTTATCGGCAACATGGTAATGGAAGTAAATATAATATAAAATGTTAGTACTTGCAAAGAAAGTTGTATTAAAGATGGGCAAATCTTTTTGAGCTCAATACAAAGTTTTGAAAGTGGAGTGCCGCTGCCGAACCGTCGCCACCGCTGAGATCTGTGCCATAGGTAAAATGTTTAACTGATGTTTTGGAGGTATGCGTCTAAAGTTTATACATAATGTGTGGATAATCGGTCGAACCAATGATCGTTTCGTTGATTTTCATAGTATGGACAGGTAAGATGAAGTGGCTGACGTTTACGTTTATGTGTGGTCCGCATCGGCATTCTGGTGAGTCTGCTTTATGAAATGTAATGCCTGCGGAATTTAGGATGGGACATGGTTCATTCTGAGCGGCGCGTGAGGATGTTTCCCTTTTTTGAACCTGAAATATAGAGCCTAGGCGGATTAGGTGCCCCCAGATGCTGGGCAAATCTGTTTTTTTTTAAGGATGTATGTGTGCGTGAGTTGCTGCGTGTCCTGTGTAACTCGTTCCATTGTCCGATTGTGTAGAAAAAATGACTCTTATTATGATGATGTGTTGATGGTGGTTGTAGTGTGTCTATTTTCGTTTTCTGAGGTGTCTGTGTGTGTCTTGTGCACGGGTCTTGGATGATGGCTTGTGATGTAGTGTGGGAGATGTTCGGCAGTGTAAATTTGAGGTAAAGAGTCATTCTGTGTATCGTCGTCTTGTCGCTTATCCCACCCTAGTTTTCTGTGAGTTGTTTGTCAGTAGATTGTCCTGAATAGTTCACCTGTACAAGTATGGCAGCATCTGTTCTGCAGTGTCTCTAATTTCGTCAAGTCTTGTACGGTGATGTGACCGTCATAGATGGGTCCGCAGTAGTCAAAGTGAGGTCGGGATGTAGGTTTTGTAGATTCCGGTCGAGAATGGGCCTTGGTATGTATGTTTGCTATCTTATACAGGGGATTAAGGTACAATGTTAATTTGCGGCATATGTTTTGATGTGTTGTTGAAAAACGAAGGTCATTAGGAGAAGGTTATACAAAGATGTGTATGATTGTCGTGAACTGGTATGGATCACCCAAAGGTGAGGACTGGTGATTGGTATTGGAGCTTGTGTGTGAATGTTTGCCTGAATTGTTTTTGTTGTATTGAACGTGATAGCCCATATGCTGACCATATTTATATATTTGTCTATGTCCTTTTGGAGAGAAAGTTGCCTCGTCAGCAGAGGCAAGTTTTACTCCAAAAAAAAACTGACGTCGGCGATTATTTTCGGACGAAAAACTGACGGCGAGTTTCACTACGTACGAAAAAAAAAATCGCCGACCTACAACATAAACTGACAGATTTACTGTGATTTACCAGAGGCTTCGCAGTTTCACCAACAGCAATGCGGCAAAAACGGTGGCCCACAAAGTTGCACCATTATTTGTAGCAAGACGACTGAAAAAAAATAGACAGGACCCAGGCGTCAAGTTTTTGTTATTACATTGCCGTCGGCCGGGTTGTCAAGGTCGTTGTGATTGTCGCGCTGCACTGTTTTGGTGATTGTGTTTGGAGATGGCCTATAGGTGATCAATGTTGGTGATTTTGTACTGAGTCAAGTATAATCATTGGTTTCATTGTCATTGGAAATTCATTGAGCATCATTGGTAATTGGTTTCGACTCATCACTCACATCAACAAAAACATTGTCCATCAACATTGGGACGAAGATGGGCAAGGAGTTATAACTTAGGATTTCTTCACAAAAACAAATCAGTAAGTAGCTACAATTATCTTTTCGCTTTTCCTCATCATTGACAGGGCCTTAGTGTTGAGCGTCACCATTGAACTTTTACTAAGAGTTGACTTATTGAATTTGCCTAAATCTGGAAATATTTCGTTTAGATTGAAATTTAGGCTTGTTGACAAGTGCCTCATCAATCTACATTTTAACTTGGATATTTTTTGGTGGAAACTCCTCAGGGCTCAGATCAAGCCAATAACAGAAACAGCATTGTTTTGTCTTGTGCCTAACCAAGTTTTTAGTGGAATTGAAACTTACACAATAC
>JAXIVJ010010480.1:0-40000 GCA_036785665.1 Chirona hameri
TCTCCTATCAAACGCGTCCCTGTGTACCCCCGCCCTCAGTCCACAGACCAGCGGACCGCTACTCCCTCGGGGCCGGCAGGCGGCACCATCGTTGAATACTGCACCTCTCCGCGGTCCTCCATCTGAGGAGTGCTGGGCGGGCCTGTGACGTCACGCGTCAGAGGTGAGTCAGCGACGGCACGACACGGCCCAGCGATCCGTCTTCTGGTAAACACGGCACGACACGGCCCAGCTGGGAGCGATCAGGCTGCAGGGTGCCACTGAAGACCGGGGCCGGACCGGCGCGTCCAGCTGCCATATATGGACCGGGCGGCCGCGCGGCTGCCCGGCGTCTCGACTGCTGCGAAGGATGAGCGGAGGAGTGGACCAGTGTGGACCAGTGTGGCGCGGCCCTGAGCTGCGCTGGCTGCAGAGCTGGCGGTCACCTTGCAGCTTACCTGACCTTAGCTGTCTGATCTGACATACCTGGCCTGCTTGATGGGTCTTACATGGCACTGTCTGGCCGTACCTGATCTGACATACCTGGCCTGCTTGATGGGTCTTACATGGCACTGTCTGGCCGTACCTGACACGCCCTAGATTATTCTGGCTATATTGGTTTACCTGACATTATACCTGGCGGCTGGCCAGTGGCGGCGGAAGGTATTTTCGGATGGGGGAGGGGGCAAACAAAAACAGGGTGCCCCTCGGCCAAAGGGCCCCCTCCCACGGCCAAAGGACACCTCCCCCACAAAGAAAGATGGCGCGAAATGGTATCTCCTCGGATTTAGGCCACCATATTTTGCAGGGCCTCTAAATGGTCGCAAAAAAACGTCGGACAGGCCCATGTTGAAGTATCAGGCCCTCCAAGGGCCTCCTCAGGCCTACTGAAATCCCCCTTCAGGCCGACTGAGGGCCTTATGTCGGCCTTAGAGGGTCCCTCAGGCTGGCTGGGGGTACCTCGGGGCCTTCGGTCAACTTCTTGGAGGGCCACTCTTGCAGATTTATGGGGGGTAGGATCATATCCCCCAACTTCTTAATGGAGGTGGCAGTCCCGCCCTTCGCCCCCCTCTTCCGCCGCTACTAGACCCGACCTATCCTTACATGACCTGAGTTGGCCGTACATGACCTGACCCGGCCCGACCTGAATACCTTGTGAATGCATGGATGCAGGAGCGTATCTATAAAGGGCAGTGGTGGGCAACTTCCATAGGCGTCAGAAGTGGTGTTGCAGGGGTGGCAGCTGCCACACCAGCTTTGGAACTGGTGTGGCGGTGCCACACCAACTTTCCAGTCGCCCATATATACTCGGTCTCCGAAATCCAAGCAAATATATGTACATACGAACGCGAATTGTAGATGGCATGTTAGCCTTCGATTCTGACGGTAATCCATTTATTTACGTTGTAACCTGAGTCAGGTATTTCCCAGTTTCAACGATAATTACTACTTTAAAAAAAAATCACATGAGTCCTTGTTATAGGTACACGAGCTTGTGCGGTGCCGCGAAAGAAGCGTCGTGCCATTTTCAGTTTATGTTGGACCTTACTGATGGTATGATGGTCTGATGGCATAGGCGTAGGAACAGGGGGGGGGGGGGGCAGGGGGGCAGCCGCCCCCCCCCCCCCAACATTTTTGATTTTAACATTACGCCTATGGGCGTTGCATGGAAAGAATCGACTTCAGAATGCCTGCTGCCCCCCCCCCCCCCCCTCCACACACTTGAACATAGTTCCTACGCCCCTGTCTGATGGTTTACCCTGATGGTTTGATCGTTTTCCCTGAAGTTCATCGTCTGATATGGCTTACCCTTATGGTCTGACGGCGTGCAATTATGGTCTGATAGTTACCTAATCATGATCACTGGTGGCGGAACAGGGAGGGGTGCAACCGGGGCATGGTGCCCCCTAAAAATGGAAGATTAATACACTAACCATAAATCGTTGACTGGAAAGAAATGGCCCAGAATGGGGCTGGTGCCCCCTTAACTGACAACTTTCCGCCGATCCTGCTCATGATCGTTGGAGAGGAACATATTCCCAGCAAACACGCCCATGTGGGGCCCAAGTGAGATTTTGGTGGGCAAGGTGGACTAAGCTGGGCAAGAAGGAGGGCTGAAGGTGGGCCCCACTTGGGATGCCCAAGATTAAACTTTTAATTGTAATACGTTTTTTAATGCACTAACTTCACCAAAATGGTCTGCTTTCTTGTAAAAAAATAGGATACAAGAACAGTAATTTGATTGGTGGGTTTATGTTGTGCCAGTGTTCTGAAACCATAAATTTGGGTGGAAAATGACACCTAAATTAAATTTTTCACCTCGCAAAAAATCTTCAAGCCGGGTTTTCACCTCCCGTAGGATCGGGTGACCATTGTGTGAATCACGGCGTGAATCAACACCATTATTTAAACTGATGTTTAATTTAATATACATACATGTCGTTTTAAAAAAAGACAGCAGGCTTCAAAAACACATGAAATACCGTGAACAAACATGCATAAATACTTGGTTACCTTGGCAGAGGACTATCGTGAAAGTACGTTTTGTTACATACGGTTCGTAATTTAGTAGCCTCGTAAAAAGTGAGGTAGAAACGAGGTCGATTGACACCCTGGTATCCTAAAATCGACGGATATGACTGTTGTCATTTGTGTACATACATGTGATTTTGCTTCTCCAGCTATTGCCCCATTAACCGCGCGGCGCTGGGGTCTCCAGCCGATCACGTGGTGCTGGGGGGTAAATTTTACCCCCCCCCCCCTCGTATCTTCCGAACCAATAACCGCAGTGAGACGCGCAAGGCGGCGATTGAAAGCTCTGAGTGAGAAGAATCTAACGCATATCTGAAATTCTTAAAATAAGGTCACATGTCAGGTCAGGTCAGGTCAAATGTAAAAATTGAGGTATTTGGGTTTCTGGGCCATACTTTCCATCCAAAGCCTTAGATTGCGACTATTATCTCACAAAGTGCTCTCAAATGTATAATGCATCTCCCGCATAAGCAAAAGTGAAATTGTAAGCAAAGGTCAATGTTAAGCTCAGGCCACAAAAGGTCACAGGTCTACGAAAGCCATGCGACACATGTTGTATGGGTTATTTTAGTCGTATAATTCGATAGTAGCAGTCATTTTCACAACCTGACCCCACTTAATGGCCATCAGGTCAAGGTCAGGTCACAATAAGGCCAACATTGGAAATTGATTAATATAAATACAAAAGGCATGTTTCTAGACCACCTTTGTCTCAAATACAGCGGTGGCATTTTTACGTGTCTGTATCTGTTCGTCATGAGTTACTTATACTTAGGGAGCCATAAGTCAGTCAAAAATAAAGATATTGCTTTGAAATTGGGTTGGGTATTGTCCATACTTGGTTCTCTAATATATATTCCGTTTTTATAACATCTTCAACAACAAAAAACTTTGAGGAAATTCTTCCAAAAACAAAGTGTTTTATTTTATTTTAGGGGTCAAAACCCACAATTTTGCAAATCCGAGATAGCCATTTGGAAGAGAATGTTATTTCCTTTCTTTTGAAGTTTTCATTTTCGATTTGCTTCAAAACTATTTTCTACGATTTTGCAATTATTTAAAGGGATTATACGGGTTTCCGTCCTGAAAGGAAATGCACCCTTTTGCAGTTGTATGAGCTTTAAACACGTTTAAGACTTATAATAGGGACCTCAATGCTCATTTAGTCCATTATTTCAGCAATTATCAGCGTTAAAACGTGGGCGTTTGTCGAGACTAGTATCAGATAACGAATACTTGATCGGCACTACTGTCCACCACTTTTATCTTAAGATCAATTTTAGAGTTTTGAATTATCTGCAAGTCCTACACTGGAGCACAAAATTATTATGCAATTCAAAACTGGCAGGACTTTGTATTATGTGTACATAGGCGTAGGAGCAGGGGGGCAGCCGCCCCCCCCCCCCAACATTTTTGATTTTAACATTACGCCTATGGGCGTTGCATGGATAGAATCGACTTCAGAATGCCTCCTGCCCACCCCCCTAACTTGAACATAGTTCCTACGCCCCTGACTACATACTGTTCGTTGAGGTTTTGTGTTTTTGTGGTTTTCTTTGCTCTGGCCTTTAGCGTTGAGAATTTGGTGGTGGGGTATTAATTTTTTGGCATGAAAATTCATAAAAAAAAAAATGTGGGAAAACTAGGTAACTGCTGCTGTCGTTAGAACAAAACAAGTTTATTTTCTTCAAATATTGCTTATTTTACCGAAAATATGCCATAAGTGAGGTGTTTTTATTAGCATAAAAGAGATGACTGGCTCTGCCTCAGCCGGTCCTGCAGAAAATACGCGGTGGCATCACCGCGCACTTTGGAATGTCCTTACGTGCAGAAGAGGTCATTTCCAGAAAAAATGTGGCTACCGTGGGACTTCTACCACCTTTATAAGTACGTTTTACTATGTAACTCAATTATTCTGGGAAAAACCCGTATAATCCCTTTAACGTTTTCCCACCAAAAATGGCATGACATGACGTCACTAAAGCGTCCTTATCTCCCAAACTTGTTGACCAATTTCAATAAATTTATCTCAGAAGACGTAAAATTGATGCAGCATAAGGTACCGAAAATTTAACTTCGATATCTTTCATAGTTTTGAAGTTATTGAGATAATCCGGGAGGGGGGAGTAAAATTTACCCCCCCCCCCAGCGCCGCGTGGGTTAAAGGCGCAACCAGGGTTCGGAGATCCGGGAGCCCTTTTTAGAGACAAAGTGCACGTTTTCCGCACTCTTTTCCGAACAATTAACAAAAAATTGACACGGAACCCCTTTGAAAATTCCTGGTTACGCGCCTGTGCACCATTGCCCTTGCCTTTGCCACACCAACTTGAAATAGGTTCCTACGCCCCTGGCAACTTCCGTTACTCTGCTACTCCGTTACTAACGGAACTACTTTTTTCCATAACGGAGTAACGATCTCGTTACTTTTCAAAACAGGGAACGGACCAAACGTAACTTCCGTTACTTTATAATCAAGTCCGTTACTTCGTTACTTCCTTAATTTTGTGTTGAGATAATGGGCCGGTGTGCATGTGTGTGTAGAGATTGACTTATACTCTAGCTATAGAGTCGTGAATCAAAATGCAGCACATTTCTTGTCGTTAGAGGAATGCATTTACATTAACTCCATTAACTCTAGGTCGCTGTTGATATTTGAACTGATGACCTGATTTGACCATTGACCTTAATCTAATATCACTATTAGATATCCGCATTTATTATTGTCCAGCACAGACGGTTGTTTTGTAATTGTGTACAGTTGGTTTGTAGAGATCTACAAAGCATACTTAGCCGTGAAATGTTCTTAAAATCCACGGGAGGTCAAAACGTAATCTTAGGTCATCTGAGGTCAGTGACCTCGGTCAACCTGTGTAAGAGCATGACCCCAGTGGAACATATTATTATGTAAAATGGACACTGGCGGATCCAGAACGGTGGTTGGGGGGACGGGTGTTTTTTGGGGGGCAAATTCCAAAAAATATCACACAATTCTGAAAACTCATCGGATTTCGCTTGCTTATGCATTGATAGCTGATTTAAAACAAACTTTCCTTAGTAAAAGTTGCTTAGATTGTCTTCTATATCAGGAAATGTGCAAATTTTGTGCCGATTTCAGACGGTTGGGGGGGGGGATGGTTGCCATGTCCCCCCCCCCCCCCCCCTGGATCCGCTAGTGAAAATGGATGACAAATTTGAAATCAGCGTCACAAAATGCCCTAGAAACTGCCAGAGGCCAAAAAAGGTATATCTGGTCATCGGAGGTCAGTGACCTCGGTTGACCATTTCAGAGGTCAACCGAGGTCACTGATCTCAGTGGAAACCATAAATGTTACCTGGTAACACCTGTTCATATGTTCCTAAACAACACACACTCGAAAAGTGCACAAGTTACAAGCATCGATATACTACGGGACGCCAGTTGCCTCTGACATGACCTTGATAAACAGGTCATAGGTCACGGATCATGGGCAGTAGAGGTTTGAAATTGTCAGAGTACTTGTCAAATTGGTATAAAGTAGGGTACTGAACGTTTCAACGCAATCGGTTGATGCATACGTGAGTTATTCCCGAAAATCGATGGGGTGTGGTGTCATCCACCCCCTGCACTGGCGAGGGTTAAACTAAAGTAGCGGAAGAACGGACTAAAGTTAAATTTGTCGCAAAGTAACGGAGTAACGAGTAACAGAACTACTGCTATGAGTAACGGAGTAACGGAACTACTGTTATGAGTAACGAAGTAACGAGTAACGGAACTACATTTTTAGTAACGATGTCCTTGTCCACCACTGTCTAAGGGTGCCACCGGGGCCATGGCCTGCATGCGCGCATTCCGCTGTTGTGCGAGTTGGCGTCTGCAGGGTGCCCGTTTCTGCACCTGAAGGACGGATCGCCCGGGACGGGAACGGGTAGGTACAGAACGGGGTACGGGAAAGGTATAGGGAAACGGAAAGAACGGGATTGGACACGGGCACGGGAACAGCTTACGTGAACGGTGTACGAGAACCGGGTACTGGATTCGCGGTCCGGGAACGAGATAAGGGTACGGGGAACGAGCTACGGGAACGAAGAACGCGGTATGTGAACGGGAACGAAAATGAGAATGCGGTATGTGAACGGGAACAGAACCGGTAACCAGGGTATAGGAACGGGGTACCGGAACCAATGCCTCGATCGGATTCGGATTGGTTTGCATCTATAATCAGTGTTCGTGCGAGTTCGTGTCTTTCCGGAGGACCAAAATGTTCGTCAAAAACAGGCGTCGAAGAGGAAGAGTTGTCTATTGATGTCAAACCCGCCAGCGTCGTTACCCGTCGCCGTTGCGACGGGGCGTTAATCGTACACCGCCTCGCTCGTTCATACATTTTTCTGGACATTAAATTGGGTTAAAAGACGAGCCCATGCTCCGAAACTATGGGACTGATCTGGTACATTTCTTCACCATTCGATCCGGCGTGGCCAAAAACACTGCCGTTTTGGATTTTATACAGATTGGTCCACTCTAAGTGGACCAAATTAGATCAAAACCACCAGCAAACGTTTTGGGTGGTTTTGGTCCACTTAAAAGAAATAGTTCTCCTTGGAAATTTTTACCGAACACGATTTGATATTATTTTATATAATTTATTTTTATATTGTCGAAAATGGCCTTATATCGCGCAGATTCAGGACAGAAGGCCGTACATTTGTTTTGTTTATCATAACTATATGCATACTCTCCGAGTCAGAGTCCTGACGTCACGCGAATGTAAACAATGGTTCAGCCAATCAGATTCGAAAGTAGTCGCGTAAGGATATACTCGCATTGGAGATGTGCCAACCGGCGGCCGGCGGTTCGCTTGCTAGCACCAGCTGCAAGCTGATTGGCTGATTGTATAGCCTCTGCCCGGGCTAGAACCAGTACAACATTCTTTCGCCAGCACCGCATTCCTTCGCCAAAAAATCAAATATATTCGGCTGGAAAGTCTTTTCAGTCAAGAAAACTTGCAGATAGGGGTTTCCCAACACGGGCTACAAAACTGCTATCTCAGTTTAAAACTAATGTTGAAGGTGAACAATTTCCTTTAAATTGGACCAAAATGGATACAACTCAGAACGACACTGTTTTGGACCACGCCGGATCGAGTGGTAAATAAATGACCCAGACCGGTCCCGTAGTTTCGGAGCATGAGCTCGTCTTTGAACCCAATGTAATGTCCTGCTCTGCTCCCTCCCCCTGCTCCCTCCCCCGAGGACCATCGTCCTCGTGGCTCCGCCGGCCACATGTTTCCCAAATACGTACGGCCGGGGAGGGATGGCAGGGCATCGCAAGGGTTTCGGTCTAGTTCGCTCCGTAACAATCACTAATCAGTCTACCAACAAAAGTCAGTTAAAAATTAAGTATACCAACAAGCGAAAACGCATTACAAATATTTCCAAATTATGGATAAAAGGTGGCATTTGTGTAGCACACATTCGCGTTATCCGTCACCAGTACGGAAATTTATGTGATGGCTTCAGTTATTCCGATGATTATTTAACTATTCGGTGATGACTTAGCGGATTACAGTAAAGTAGGTAGAAATGGTTGTATTTCAATATTTCGGTAAAAAAACGAAAATGGTAATATATTACTTAATAGTTGGTTTTCACAATGTAAACAGTGACAAATCACTGATTTTAAGTGACATCTAGGTTCTCACGAGACAACATGAAATCGGATGACACAAGGAAATATCTAATCTCAATTTCTCGTGAACTTTTTAGTGAACTTACAGTGACCAATTAATGCACTAGACGTATGGAATGTGCTTAGATCCTCAGAATCCACAGGTAAATGGCAATGATTTTTCCTCTGATGACGTCACTAAAACCTATTGATGTAGTTGTCGACACTCGGTCGCCTAAACCTAAATGCCAAAATTCCCTTGCAATCAAGGCCCTATAACCAGGTAAGGACACGAGCATTTGACCTTGAACTCGGCGGACCGCCGGATGACGTCACTGGCGGTGCCCGGCTCCGTCGGCGCCGCGCTCAAGCGCATGGCTGTAACTCGTAAACGACAAAAAAAAATACCACACTATAGAGGCATATTTTCGGAATCAGCGCATCAAGGAGGCCCTGTATGCAAAATTTGGGTCAAATTGAGACACCTCGGAATGTCACACTGCCAGTGTGATATCTGATGCTGCTAATTTGACGAACGTCAGCCATCGAAACCCGCACGCAACACGCCACCAACAGACTGTTAAATTTCATGTAACGGAAGTAAGCAGGGATTCAGCAGGGGTTCAGCAGGGATCGACGGCCCCTCAGATCGGGCCGAATTTCACAGAGCATGTAGGGAAAATCGTCCCCTTTCCAAAAAAAATATGTGAAAACACTGGTCATCCCATAGAACGGCCACAAATGCCAAAAAAAAACTATATGCCCTCAGGGCATAATCGACGAACATATATAAACAGCGCCGTTAGCGCTAATCTACTCAGTAAAACTGATCATAATGCATACCATTCGAAAGCGCTACATTTTCCACAGATAATCAACCCAACATAGTGCACCTGGGGCCCTAGGGCCCCAGCTAGGGCCGTTTCATATTTTGTCTTAGTTAAAGGGTGTTTTTCCTATAAAACGCTAGGAACCCAGTCGTGTTGCATACCATTCGAAAGCATTCAATTTTCCAAAGCTAATTCAATCGTTATATGGGATGACCAGATGACCAGTATGGGATGACCAGTGTTTTCACATATTTTTTGGAAAGGGGACGACTTTCCCTACATGCTCTGTGGAATTCAGCCCGATCTGAGGGGCCGTCGATCCCTACTGAACCCCTGCTGAATCCCTGCTTACTTTACATTTCAACTATTGCGCTATTGCTAGCTGAAATCTTTGATTGGTGCAGCGCTCTGCCGCCATTGACGTCAAATAACGTTTTGTAAGTATCGACGAGGCGACCTATATGGCGCTCAAGCGATGTCACCCCTGCTTTCAATATTTACGTTTCTTTTTCTCGAGGCAGGTGTCGAATTTGACTGTTTAAAACAACAAATATTCGTTAAAGCAAGGCCGTATTTGTGTGCTACGGGTTTGTTATACCTACGTTTCTATTTTCAAGTTAGATATCTTGGGGTAATCCAGAAAAATATTGTTCTGTATTTAGTTTGGGTAAACGTTCAATAGCGATATTAATAACTACCTCCTCGGGGGTAAAACAACAAGAAGCCTATCACTAGACACTATAGTCTTATATCTTGAGTGCCTACAGGACAAATGGCACATGCAATGGCTGGGGTAAAACTTTAACCCTTGTATGCTGGGCATTTATGTTGATAGCACATACCATGCTGAATAACTTGCCTAAGGTAAACTAGAGTCAACTACCCAAACCCTGCACCCCTCCAAAAAAGGACATTCCATGCTATTGCTCTTGTAGGGTAAACTGCTGTAACCCCGGATGCATCCTAACCTCAGACTTTCATGCCAGCAGAATGTTAACAATACCATGGATAAGAGATACCTGGATCGGCAACTCCATTGGCGCCATTGGTGTTGGTGACTGCGCCAGCCACCTGGTTTCCTATCTGTCGGTCCTACCCTAAGTCATAGCGGTTTCCTATCTGTTGTTGGTTGGCCACAGGCAGGGAGTTGTCGATCCAGCCCCAGGTATCTCAATTCTCATCCATGACAATACTGACACTATAAGTTATAACACAGTGTATTGGTATCATCTGTATTCTGATAATATGAAAAGTATGAGGTTAGGATGTGTCTGAAGATTATACTTTTACGGTTTACCCTACCCAACCTTATTTAAGATTCATAGGTCAAGGTAGGGCAAACAACCTTAATGCCTGTTTCTTGGCTCAAGCGTCCAACAACCTTAATGTCAAATATGTCCTAACACTGGAATTTTAATGGTATCTGCATCTTTGTGTGCTGGTATAGTCTATATTGCCATTAGAATGCAAAGTCTGGTGTTAGGACATGTCCAGTGTTACAGTTGTTTACCCTCCTTAGGTTAGGTTTAGGATAGGTTTAGGTTTATATGGTGGGCTGCAGTAGACTCTGACTATTTAGTGCCCACATCTTGGAGTTTACAGGACTGATTGGAATGAAGAGGATAGTGCCATCATGATCCAGTCTTTATCTAGCCAGTTCTTGAATTCATTGGTAGGTACTTGGTGCTGACACTATCTCTTCTGGGAGTTTATTTCATGTTGATACAACCCTGTTGGAGAAAAAATAAGCTCCAGCTTGATGCTTAGCTCTTCACACCTTCATTTTCAAATTGAAATGGTGTCCCCTTGTTTTTCCCTCTTGGTTGCCCTAAACAAATTGTACAGGATCAATATTTACTTTACCTGACAATATCTTATATGTTTCAATCAGATCACCACATTTAATTCTGTCATCAAGGCTTGTCTTCTGTCATCAGCTTCAATCTTCAGCTGTTCATCAGCTTCAATTCAGATAATTCTGTCATCAGCTTCAATCTTCTCAGGCACTCTTGGTATGATAGATGCTTCAGTCCCCTGTTGAGTCTTATAGCCCTTCATTACTCTTTCTAGAACCTGCAGTCTTTAATCATATATGGTCTAACAGCTTGTCCACAGTATTCAATGTGGGGTCTCACATGTACAGTAACTTGAAGTTTGACTCAGTCAGGGGTCTTGTCTTGTGTCAGAGTCTTGTGTCACTTGCCATGTGTCAGAGAAAATGTGTCAAGTAGGGTAAAGAACATGTCAGAGAAGTCCTCACTATATTTATATAACACAAAATAGTATAGTATGAATGTTGTAAGCAGTACAAACTTTAAAGGGAGATAATCACCTTTTGAGTTTGTTAGCAACAATTTATTTGGCTACCATTATGGTATTAAAATAATGTGGTCTAAATTTAAGAATTAAATACAATTATTCCCTAATTCAAAATTGGGATTTGGGGAAAATTAATTATCTGTATTTTCCCTCCACTATTGGAAAGCGCCAACATCTGGCACTTGTGTGTCAAGCTATTCAATGTTGTTGAATGGGCACTTATAAACAAATCGCCGACACTAAATAGCATGCCATCCAGGGCCAACCTAAACTGCCAATTTCAATGCGCTTTTTTCAAATGATTATTGATTGTTCATAAAAGCTTGGCACATATTCGTAAAAGATAGAGTGCAGGAAACATTGCATACCTTCATGATAAATATAGCGTAGGGCCTAATATAAAATAAGCGTAGTGTAGGGGCCTAAAATAAGCGTAGGGAGCCTAATTTACTGAGTTCGTTACAGAGTACTTGTTGATTATAAACGTGGATCGCTTATCAACTATGACTTGAAATATCTCTCAGTAGGAATTGTTATATGCAAAATGTGATGAATTTACAATATATTTTGGTCTCACCATCAATTTCAGGTGCTAACTCCATTTTGTGGAAAAGGGTGATTATCTCCCTTTAAGAACTTATTACATGGATGACACCCAGAATAATTTATTAAATGCATAGCTAAGTAGGTACTATTGTACAACATTGGCGTCACCAAGATTTTTAGGTTGGGGGGGGGGGGCAAATCTGTCTGGCAGATGTTAACTACCTAAGAAAAACTATTTTTTACTAGGAATAAGAAAGCTAAACTTGACAAAATATGCATATGTGGCATTGGGGCAAACTTGTAGATTCTTAAGCCTTCTCCATATGTTTCTCTGACCCTAAAATTACCTTGGGTCTGTATTGATCTCAGGGGGTTACCAGCCAGTTTTGTGTGAGCGGGGGAGGGGCAGGTTACCCTGCTTGCCTCTTCCCCCCATGGGGACACCTGTGACCATTATCAACCTAAACTTAGCACAGTTCTGTCCACAGTTCTGTACATATTGATTTGAAAGTGTTTTCATATTGTTCATTGTGTTATTTTGTATCCTGTATTCCAGATGTTTACAGGCATGATGTTCCCTGCACAGTACATTTCTTTGGTCATTGATAGGCCATGACTTGACAAAGCAACATACAACATTGCTGCCATCAGCCATGCCAATCAGCAATCAAGATTTTAACTCCACTCCTAGAAAATATCACAGCCTTCCTCGACAGTGCAAGCCTTGCAGTGCCCAGGTGCAGGTTAGTTAGTTATCATGTGGCCTAAAGATGCTGTGATTAAAGGGATATTGCCACCTCGCAGGCCAATATGGAGTTTTTGGTGTGTATCGGTAGATTAAGCGTGTCCGATTTCACCTGCAAAATTTGGTTCCTGAAACTCCCCCATTAGATACAAAAATACATTTGTACCGTTCATGATTAGCACACATTCGTAAAATTGGAGTCGCCTCATCACTATTCAGAATCACTTCTTTGTAGACTATGATTTGCTTTTGAATATTGTAAACTCAATATCACCATTCCATCAGTGTACTTTAAAATTAAAATGCGTATACAGTTAATTATATTTTCAACAACCATAGCCTCTTTCATAATAAAACATGAATACAACAGGAAGAATGGCTATGGTTCGCCTTTGGGGCCATAGGATATTCGTGTCCAATACCTTATAACACATATAGACTTTTCAAGGTCAAGTCTCGGCGAATTCGGACGCTTCGGCTTTGGGCGGGCCCCAATTTCACAGCCAAACTGGATGAGAGCGGCCATCATGAATCTAGTACTGGGCACAGCTGGGACCTACGTTTTGGAGTCAGAAATAAATACAAAATAAATTGCTTTTACCCTGCTTTAGATGCTGCAGGAACAAGTTTGAGCTTGAGCATACACGATTGTTGATCCCCACCATTCATTTAAGTTGTTTTTTAGAAATCCTCCAGAGGTGGCAATATCCCTTTAAAGTTTGCATAACAAACATGTGAGGAGACATTTCACATGTAATTTCACAAGATTGATGTCTATGGGTCTGTTCCTGTGGCACCTCCAACAGTCTCCAACTGCCTCTAACCTCCTCCAAGCTCCTCCGGTCGTTCCTGTGGCTGCTCCGATCTGCTCCAAGCTCATCCAAGGTCGCCCGAAACCTCCTTTAAACTCCTCCAACTTGCTCCCGAAATCACGTAAGTAACGGTCAATAAAAAAGAGGTGGGACAACCAGAGGAGATTGGAGGAGTACGTTTATGGCGTGGCTGAACATTTGTTGAGCGGGCTTCCTCAGGTCCCTTGGGACCTTCCATGCCTGTACCCTAACCTTAAGCTTAACCTTAATGTCAACAGATACCCAACCTTGGACCCAGACAGCTGATACTTCCTCTAATCACCTCCGATCGTTCCCGTGGCGGCTCCCACCCGGCTGCTCGGGGCTGCTCCAAGTTGCTCTAAACTCCTCCCGGAAGGCGCCACGAGAATAGACCCTATTTCTCTTTCCTTTATAGAGGTGGTTGGTGGTGGTCATCATGTGGATATTTCTGTGATCATGGCCTATTATGTGTCTTTTTACTTTAAACGTGATATGTATTAGCAGTGATATGTCTTTGTTTTATGAGGCTTTTATAAAATGTAATTTACATTAGAACATGGATGTCATGGTGAAGCATTGTACTTCAGTAGAACATTGTGTGTGGATGATACATGTGGCAAACCTATCCAGAATATCATGCTTCAGTAGAACATTGTGTGTGGATGATACATGTGGCAAACCTATCCAGAATATCATGCTTCAGTAGAACATTGTGTGTGGATGATACATGTGGCAAACCTATCCAGAATATCATGCTTCAGTAGAACATTGTGTGTGGATGATACATGTGGCAAACCTATCCAGAATATCATGCTTCAGTAGAACATTGTGTGTGGATGATACATGTGGCAAACCTATCCAGAATAGCATGCTTCAGTAGAACATTGTGTGTGGATGATACATGTGGCAAACCTATCCATAATATCATGCTTCAGTAGAACATTGTGTGTGGATGATACATGTGGCAAACCTATCCAGAATATCATGCTTCAGTAGAACATTGTGTGTGGATGATACATGTGTGGCAAACCTATCCAGAATATCATGCTTCAGTAGAACATTGTGTGTGGATGATACATGTGTGGCAAACCTATCCAGAATATCATGCTTCAGTAGAACATTGTGTGTGGATGATACATGTGTGGCAAACCTATCCAGAATATTATGCTTCAGTAGAACATTGTGTGTGGATCATACATGTGGCAAACCTATCCAGAATATCATGCTTCAGTAGAACATTGTGTGTGGATGATACATGTGTGGCAAACCTATCCAGAATATCATGCTTCAGTAGAACATTGTGTGTGGATGATACATGTGGCAAACCTCTTATTGGTTCTGTACTGACCTGACACTACTCCATATAATCAGCTTTGCAAATTGTTGTCACATTTCATGACAGGTAAATCTGTTTCAGGTGATATCTCCTCGCCTGCTATGCGTTCGAGACTTCCGCATCAAGCTGAATGCGTTCCAAGTGTGGTTCCGCGAGTTCGACGATGAACAGAAGAACATTGTTCTGCAGGAACTTATGGTAACTACTGGTTAGTTGTTGGCTTCACACACCTATGCAACTCACGGCTATCTAGTGTGTAATGCCAGCAGGCCAATCTGTCCTCGCTGTGGGTCGACACTCTCCGTAAAACATATGCTGGTTGTATGTCCGCTCCTCGCTGCTGAACGATCGCGCTTCTTCGTCCAGACTTCTTCTCCACTAACTGTGTGTCAGCCTTTAGGGGACGATTCAGTAGCTATTCAGACAGATCGACTGTTTGCCTTCATCTCAGCCACCGGAATACCTATAGTATATACACCATAGTGACCAGATGAACTTGGTTATGGGCGCCAAGTGACCATAAGTAGTCTGTGCGCCCGCAACCCCCCATCATCTGATCACCACATGCCCGTACTGTGGCACAGGGTCTGTGCGGGCCGGCGCAGAACCACCTGCTCTCGGTGCGCCTACAGAACTCGCTGCACGAGCGGTGCCCGCCCAACTGCCAGGACCTGCTCTCCTGGCTGCCGGGCCACGTCGTCTCCAAGGTGCTCGGCTACCTGGACCCGGTCAGCCTGGCGAGCTGCGCCGCCGTCTGCAGGTCAGTGCGCCAGTTAGTCGGTAGGTATGTCGTCCTTTTACGCCATCCTCCTGCGACGTAACCAGTCAGAGTTGCGGTGGCATTGAGGGATGGTCTACACCGGGCAGGAAGCGATAGGCATCGTTCTCTGAATTTGTGAACCTTTGATCTGATTTTGGAGACACATTTACGGT
This sequence comes from Chirona hameri, assembly GCA_036785665.1. Classification (NCBI taxonomy): domain Eukaryota; kingdom Metazoa; phylum Arthropoda; class Thecostraca; order Balanomorpha; family Balanidae; genus Chirona; species Chirona hameri. The sequence continues at coordinate 15,698 of JAXIVJ010010480.1, forward strand.
GCTATTTTCTACGACCTGTGACTGTGTTGTGTGCTCTGACCTCTCTTGGCTCCCGAATGTTATACAATGTGATGGATACTGTGACTGTGAATGTTGTACAATGTGATGGATACTGTGACTGTGGGCTCGGCGCTGTGTTGTGTGTTCTGACCTCTCTTGGCTCCCGAATGTTATACAATGTGATGGATACTGTGACTGTGAATGTTATACAATGTGATGGATACTGTGACTGTGGGCTCGGCGCTGTGTTGTGTGTTCTGACCTCTCTTGGCTCCCGAATGTTATACAATGTGATGGATACTGTGACTGTGAATGTTATACAATGTGATGGATACGGTGACTGTGGGACTCGGCGACACACCCGCTTTACCGTGGACAGGCAATGGCGGGTGCTGTCCGGCGGCCGGCTGCTCTGGCGCCGCCTCTGCTCCCGCTCCGAGTGGCAGGTGTCGCCCGAGACGCACCGCAAGCAGGTCCAGGAATTCAGCTCCCCCGACGGCAGGGTCAACTGGAAGGAGGTGAGGCATAGCTAGACCATGTCAGGCACAGTGAAGCTATGTGGATTGTGGGGTATGAGCAGGACGTGTTTGTAAAGCTTAGTGCCGTGTTGGTCCATTCACACTTCGTCATAACTGGGGTTTATATGGACTGGCTTTGCCATACAGGGTTGGAATCTAGGCTGGGGAACGGGAGGATGACAGGCTTTTTATAGTTTTGAAAATACGACTTGTTAGTCAGTTATTACGCGTGCTATATATGCATAGAGGATGACTGCCTCCGAGCCTGACCGATGCCTTCTGCTGCCCGTGCTGCAGGTGTTTGTGCAGCGGTACCGTCTGCGGCGGAACTGGCTGCAGGGCCACTGCCACGTGCGCACGTTCGAGGGGCACGGCCAGGGTATCTCCTGTGTCCAGTTTGACGACACCCGCATCGTCAGTGGCTCGCACGATAACAGTATCAAGGTGAGTCATGCTCCGCCCCGCGGGGTACCAGCTCGGTCAGAATGACAGGTCAGGACTGTCAGACAGGCTTACTGACAGTCCTGGCCGCGGGGGCACTCATGCTCATGGTTTTAGTTTCAGTCTCATGCCTAGCCACATTCATGGTCAGAATCATTTTAACAATGCTTGTCTCAGGCCCAGTCACATTCATAGTCACAATCTAGTCACATTTGTAGTCACAGTCCTGGTTCCAGGTCAGGCTGTCAGCTGGTAGCATTCAAAATCGCATTCATAACAACAGTCATGATCACCGTCGGACTTTGGAAGTAATATCAGTTCGTCATTCCAGTCTGATTTTATCAGCACATATCGTGTTTCTGACATTGCCTCTCCGCCTGTATTGGTGCTGTGTTTATGTCTGTCTGTGTGCCTCTGTCTGTGTCTCTGTGTCTGCCTCTGTCTGTGTCTCTGTGTCTGCCTCTGTCTGTGTCTCTGTGTCTGCCTCTGTATGTGTCTCTGTATCTGCCTCTGTCTGTGTCTCTGTGTGTGCCTCTGTCTGTGTCTCTGTGTGTGCCTCTGTCTGTGTCTCTGTGTGTATGCAGTTAACCATCTGGCTGTGTGCAGGTGTGGAACATCCGGACCAACTCCCCGTGGTCGGTGATGACACTGCTGGGCCACTCCGGCACTGTGTCTGTGTCTGCCTCTGTCTGTGTCTCTGTGTCTGCCTCTGTCTGTGTCTCTGTATCTGCCTCTGTATGTGTCTCTGTGTGTATGCAGTTAACCATCTGGCTGTGTGCAGGTGTGGAACATCCGGACCAACTCCCCGTGGTCGGTGATGACACTGCTGGGCCACTCCGGCACTGTGTCTGTGTCTGCCTCTGTCTATGTCTCTGTGTCTGCCTCTGTCTGTGTCTCTGTGTGTGCCTCTGTATGTGTCTCTGTGTCTGCCTCTGTCTGTGTCTCTGTGTCTGCCTCTGTCTGTGTCTCTGTGTGTATGCAGTTAACCATCTGGCTGTGTGCAGGTGTGGAACATCCGGACCAACTCCCCGTGGTCGGTGATGACACTGCTGGGCCACTCCGGCACTGTGTCTGTGTCTGCCTCTGTCTATGTCTCTGTGTCTGCCTCTGTCTGTGTCTCTGTGTCTGCCTCTGTCTGTGTCTCTGTGTCTGCCTCTGTCTGTGTCTCTGTGTCTGCCTCTGTCTGTGTCTGTGTCTGCCTCTGTCTGTGTATCTGTGTCTGCCTCTGTCTGTGTCTCTGTGTCTGCCTCTGTATGTGTCTCTGTGTCTGCCTCTGTCTGTGTCTCTGTGTCTGCCTCTGTCTGTGTCTCTGTGTCTGCCTCTGGCTGTGTCTGTGTGTATGCAGTTAACCATCTGGCTGTGTGCAGGTGTGGAACATCCGGACCAACTCCCCGTGGTCGGTGATGACACTGCTGGGCCACTCCGGCACTGTGTCTGTGTCTGCCTCTGTCTGTGTCTCTGTGTCTGCCTCTGTCTGTGTCTCTGTGTCTGCCTCTGGCTGTGTCTGTGTGTATGCAGTTAACCATCTGGCTGTGTGCAGGTGTGGAACATCCGGACCAACTCGCCGTGGTCGGTGATGACACTGCTGGGCCACTCCGGCACCGTCCGCTGCCTCCACCTGCTGGAGAACAGGCTCGTCTCCGGCTCGACCGACACCACAATCAAGGTGCGTCCCACCCATACACAACACCATCAAGGTGCGTCCCACCCATACACAACACCATCAGGGTGCGTCCCACCCATACACAACACCATCACGGCATTGTCCGCTGCCTCCACCTGCTGGAGAACAGGCTCGTCTCCGGCTCGACCGACACCACAATCAAGGTGCGTCCCACCCATACACACCACAATCAAGGTACGTCCCACCCATACACAACACCATCAAGGTGCGTCCCACCCATACACAACACCATCAGGGTATGTCCCATACTGCTGATAGCCGTACATACTACAGGCTCGTCTCTGGCTCGACCGACACCACAATCAAGGTGCGTCCCACCCATACACACCGCAATCAAGGTGCGTCCCACCCATACACAACACCATCAGGGTATGTCCCACCCATACACAACACCATCAGGGTATGTCCCATGCTGCTGATAGCCGTACATACTACAGGCTCGTCTCCGGCTCGACCGACACCACAATCAAGGTGCGTCCCACCCATACACAACACCATGGCGCTAGTACATATGCCTAAATCAGACGCATAAATGTTAGTACAGATGCAAATACAAATGCTAAACCATCTTTGCACCAAAGATGAGATGTCAAATCACAGATAATTTGGTATAGCGGTGAGAAGATCTGGTAGCGTACGAGCAGCCGAGGCGGCTGCCGGCAGGTTGTTCCAGGACTGAGATGCACGGTATGAAAAAGTACTGCGAGCCAAGGAAAGCCGAAACGGAGGAAGCTGTAACTCGCCACTGACTGTTGCGCGAGTAACTCGCTGCGACACGGCCGAACGTCGGACAAATAACGACTGGACATCTTTCGGAGTGTTTGCATCATTCAAAGCCTTGAAGACTTTGATGCAGTCACGATGTTTGACCAGGTCGTCAATTTTGCGCCAGCCAAGTTGATCTAAAATAGGCGAGATGTGGTCAAATTTTCGAGCACCTGTCACTATCCGAGCCGCAAAATGTATTAGTTTTTGAATTCTGTGCAAGTGACAGGCCAAGTGACAGGCTGCAGCTCCGCCCCAGATTGAGAGACAGTAGATGATGTGGGGAAACACGTGAGCATGAATAAGGATCTTGCGGGTCTCTGGTGTGAGGTGGTGACGAATTTTGTAAAGTGAAAGAAGAATGGAATTGCACTTTTTTTTACAACATTTGATATATGCTCCTCCCAGGATAATTTATTGTCAAAAAACATTCCGAGCAACTTCACGGATGGGGAGGGGACCAGGACGTGACCGGATATGTTGATTGAGAAGGAACTGGTGTTTTTTTTAGAGGCTGGGATGTGCCGACAAGAAGAAGAGTTGCTTTGGTAGGATTCATTTCTAAGGAGTTATATTTAAAGTAGGATTGGATAGACCTCAGTGTCTCCTCCTGGCGAGATTTCAGAGCGCTGAGCTGGTCTGGAGGAGAGGAGTCTAATAAGGAGGTTCATCGGCATAGGATACTAAGCGTCCGTGAGGCAGGGAGGATGCAAGGTCGTTTGTGAAAATGTTGAAGAGGACCGGGCCTGTTAAGGAACCTTGAGGAACGCCATGGGTCAGAGATAAGGAAAGGTTACCGCCTCTCACCATCTGCCGACGCTCGCCAAGGTAGCTCGCGAACCAGGAACTGTCAATGCCGTACCATGCAAGTATAGCAAGCAAGAGTATGTGGTCAACGCTATCGAAGGCACGGCTCAGATCCACTGATGTGGCCGCGACGATGTGCCCCTCATTCATCCTGCATACCATCCAGTCAACGACATCGATGAGGGCATCTTCCGTGGAGTGACATTTGCGGTAGGCATATTGTGTGGAAGCCAGAATATTATTGCTAATCAAATATTCAGTAACCTGACGGCAAACGACCTTCTCGCAAATTTTTGACAAGACTGGTAATACAGAGATTGGCCTGAAACTATTGGCTTCCTCACGAGATCCAGATTTGAATAGCGGCACCACACACGCCTCTTTCCAAGCCGAAGGAAAAACATGCGTACTGATCGAGGAATTCACCAAGTGCAATACATGAGGTCCAATTACTGCAAAACACTTCCGCACGGCTGCTATGGGCAGGCCATCAAACCCGACGGCTTGGCTGTCAGACAGTTCACTGAGCGCGGCGGACAGTTCTGGAAGCGTAATCACACGAAGCGTCAGCCCTGCTGTCGTCACGCAGGGTGGCCTGGGAGGGAGGGGAGGCGCAGCGCTGTCACCAGCTGCTATCTCAGCGGCGATTTTTGGCCCGACATTGGCAAAATGTCGGTTAAATTCGTCCGCCTTTTCAGCGGACAACGAGGCAGGATTATTCCCACTCCCTTTCGGCCGCATGACAAATTATTTCACACCCTGCCAGAAAACATTACGATCGCGCGACATTCGAGCACATACATATTCTCTACGTGACACGCCAAAGTGGCCCGTGACCAGATTTCGAAGCCTACGGTACTCCTTCTTATTTTCCCCACTCCCGTCTCTGCGCCACACAAGATTGGCCTTATCCCTACACTGCATTAATTCAAGAAGCGTCTCATCGTCCTCCACCCACGGACAGTGCTGCCGACGGCGCGGTGTCACTGTTCTTAGCGGACAATGGGAATCGAGCACGCTCCACCAAAGTCGCATAAAACTACATACTTTCGTATCGACATCCGTCGCTTCATAAACAGGATCCCAATTAAGATACAGTAGTTCCAAGCAAATCGCACCCCAGTTCGCTTTACGCCATGACCTCGATACGAACCTTTTTGGACTAATGCGAGGTTTAACCACAGGAAAGCTTATTACAGTAGTAAGATGATCAGAAATTGGTTCTGTTGACAAGAAAACCGCCGAGTTCAGTCCGTCCACATTGGTGATGATATGGTCCAGGAGGGTAGGGGTCGGCCTCCAGATGAGTAGGTTCCGTGACAAGCTGTTGCAGCCCCAGGTCGTTCAGCGCCGTCATGTACCGACGACAGATTGGTGTGTCCGGTCTGAGGACGTCTATATTGACGTCCCCGAGACAGAACGTAGGTCGGCCCGCGGCCAGAGCGTCACGTCGTGAATTTCTTCTATGCCACGTATGTACGGCTGGCGTGGTGGACGGTACACCACTCCCACGGTCACAGAACTTCGGCCCCTACATTTCACAGAAACCCAGAGAGATTCTAGTGCCGCACTACTACTTGTAATGGGTAGGATGTTGCATTCCAGTGTGTCCCTGTGAGTAATTGCCACACCACCACTGTTCTCCCTGGCCTTCCCGAGTATGTGACGGGAGAAGTCTCTAGCGTCCTTGACCGATGTATGTGTAATGTGTATGCCTCTATGTACTCATCTTGACGGTGTTTTTTAAACGGATCAAACACTAAACCACAACGTGGAATGATTCGCCAATATATGAACTGAACTGAACTGAACCATCAAGGTATGTCCCATAGCTGATAGCCGTACATACCACACGCCAACAGCTGCAGGGGTTCGCATGACTACCAGTTTAATGTCCTGGTTTGTTTCATTTTCTTACAAACCTTGTGAAAGTTGCTAGTGTGTAGGAATACAAGTTATTTGTCTATTGTTATTTTATTTTATTTTCAGGAAAATGTATCACTATTTTAGGTGAAAATCATATCTAACTTCGTTCACAATGAACCTGAGATTGTTAGATTTAGATGTACTCTGAATATATCCAGAATGTGTCCATATCAGGCTATACCCAGTCGGTAGACATGTCACGAGGGACTCTGAATGGCCGTGTCATCTGCGCCGTGTCGTAGGTGTGGGACCTGTCCACGCAGCAGCAGTGGTCCAGTATCGCCTGTAAAGTCACCATGGTCGGACACGCAGACACCGTGCGATGTGTTCAGGTGAGAAATGCAGCCTGCGGGCACGCAGCATCTGGGAATTGTACGACTCTTTACCATTTGCTGCACGTGTATATCTAAGGTAGACTCAAAATTGACACGGCGGTGCATCTAGGCACCACTAAGTCGGAATATCAAATCAATAATGCATCTAACTTCGCAATTCAAGCACTTTTGTTTGACTCCTTCCTCGCACACTCGATATTCAGGGTGTGTGTTGGACCACGCATAGGCCAACTGAGCGTGTGCCTCATCTTTTAATCGACACGCGTGTTCGTACGGTGTCAATGTAGGCATGCCGCCGTCTGGTGATGTCACGTCATGTCCGTATCCGTGCCGCCGCCGCCGCAGATGGACGACGAGAAGGTGGTGAGCGGCTCGTACGACCGTACGCTGCGCGTCTGGTGCGTCCGCTCCGGCCGCTGCCAGGCCGTGCTGACCGGACACACCGGCCAGATCCTCTGTCTGAGGTTCGAGCAGCACCGGCTGGTCAGCGGAGCGGCCGATAAGACCATCAAGGTGAGGCGAGCCACGGGTAGGGAACTCGGGAGCAGGGAGCTAGCAGGGACACGGGAGGGAACTCAGGAAGAACAGAACATGAAGTATGGAGAGGGAACGCAGTCCGAGTTAAACGTAACGTTGGAACACCGCTGTAAGTATACACGTGTTTCTTTGTGCCAACCGCAGCGTGTTTCCCTCTTCGTCTCTGTGTCAGTCTCATATGCCTCTGTGTGGTCAGGTGCGACCGCTCTAGCGCATTTCTGTGTGTATCCAATGGGCGCCATATGACCACTGTAGTCTGGTCACCGAAAACCCACATCATCATCATCAGTGTCATTGTCTCAAAGACGTGTGACCGCTCCACCGCCTAGGCGGAGAGACAGGCGCGCCTGTCTCTCTCTCTCTCTCTCTCTCTCTCTCTCTCTCTCTCTCTCTCTCTCTCTCTCTCTCTCTCTCTCTCTCTCTCGCTCGCTCGCTCGCTCGCTCGCTCGCTCTCGCTCGCTCGCTCTCTCGCTCGCTCGCTCTCTCGCTCTCTCGCTCTCTCGCTCTCTCGCTCTCTCGCTCTCTCGCTCTCTCGCTCTCTCGCTCTCTCGCTCTCTCGCTCTCTCGCTCTCTCTATCGCTCTCTCTCTCTCGCTCTCTCTCTCGCTCTCTCTCTCTCTCTCTCTCTCTCTCTCTCTCTCTCTCTCTCTCTCTCTCTCTCTCTCTCTCTCGCTCTCTCTCTCTCTCTCGCTCTCTCGCTCTCTCTGTCTCTCTCTCTCTCTCTCTCTCTCTCTCTCTCTCTCTCTCTCTCTCTCTCTCTCTCTCTCTCTCTCTCTGTCTCTGTCTCTGTCTCTGTCTCTGTCTCTGTCTCTGTCTCTGTCTCTGTCTCTGTCTCTGTCTCTGTCTCTGTCTCTGTCTCTGTCTCTGTCTCTGTCTGTCTCTCTGTCTCTCTGTCTCTCTCGCTCTCTCGCTCTCTCGCTCTCTCGCTCTCTCGCTCTGTCGCTCTGTCGCTCTGTCGCTCTGTCGCTCTGTCGCTCTGTCGCTCTGTCGCTCTGTCGCTCTGTCGCTCTGTCGCTCTGTCGCTCTGTCGCTCTGTCGCTCTGTCGCTCTGTCGCTCTGTCGCTCTCTCGCTCTGTGCCTAGTCTGATCCGCCTCTGTGTGTGCCTGCCAGATATGGTCGCTGTCGGCCGGCCGGTGTCTGCGCACACTGGAGGGTCACGGCGGCGCCGTCACCACGCTGACGTTCGACGACCAGCGCATCATCTCCGGCTCGCTGGACTGCACGATCCGACTGTGGAACATCGACACCGGCCAGCCGCTCGCCGTCCTCGACTGGATGAAAAACGAGGGGCATACAGGTGGGTCAAATGGCTGGAAACGGGCGGGGAAGGGGTACAGACACGACGCCCCGAGACCCGAAAACATCATCACTTCCTTCAATTGTTGGTGAATCTCTGCTGTCTTGTGACTGCGACGGTTGTCTGCTGTTTCGGGACTGTTCGCGGACTATTCACTGGCTGTTAATCGCAAGGCAGGCGTTTTCCGGTGTTTGTTGACTGTTTGGTGGCTCCAGTGTCTGGTGACTGTCTGGTGGCTCCAGTGTCTGGTGACTGTCTGGTGGCTCCGGTGTCTGGTGACTGTCTGGTGGTTCCGGTGTCTGCTGACTGTTTGGTGGCTCCGGTGTCTGGTGACTGTCTGGTGGTTCCGGTGTCTGGTGACTGTTTAGTGGCTCCGGTGTCTGGTGACTGTCTGGTGGTTCCGATGTCTGTTGACTGTCTGGTGGCTCCGGTGTCTGTTGGCTCCGGTGTCTGGTGACTGTCTGGTGGTTCCGGTGTCTGCTGACTGTTTGGTGGCTCCGGTGTCTGGTGACTGTCTGGTGGTTCCGGTGTCTGTTGACTGTCTGGTGGCTCCGGTGTTTGGTGGATGTCTGGTGGCTCCGGTGTCTGATGACTGTCTGGTGGCTCGGTGTCTGGTGACTGTCTGGTGGCTCGGGTGTCTGGTGACTGTCTGGTGGTTCCGGTATCTGGTGACTGTCTGTGGCTCCGGTGTCTGGTGACTGTCTGGTGGCTCCGATGTCTGTTGACTGTCTGGTGGCTCCGGTGTCTGGTGGCTCCGATGTCTGGTGACTGCCTGGTGGCTCCGGTGGCCTGGTGGCTCCGGTGTCTGATGACTGTCTGGTGGCTCCGGTGTCTGATGACTGTCTGGTGGCTCCGGTGTCTGGTGACTGTCTGGTGGATCCGGTGTCTGTCTGGTTGCTCCGGTGTCTGGTGACTCCGGTGTCTGGGTGACTGTCTGGTGACTCCGCTGTCTGGTGACTGTCTGGTGGCTCCGGTGTTTTGATGACTGTCTGGTGGCTCCGGTGTCTGGTGACTGTCTGGTGGCTCCGGTGTCTGTCTGGTGGCTCCGGTGTCTGGTGACTCCGGTGTCTGGTGACTCCGCTGTCTGGTGACTGTCTGGTGGCTCCGGTGTCTGGTGACTGTCTGGTGGCTCCGGTGTTTGTTGACTGTCTGGTGGCTCCGGTGTCTGGTGACTGTCTGGTGCTCGGTGTCTGTCTGGTGACTGTCTGGTGGCTCCGGTGTCTGGTGAATGTCTGGTGGCCCCGGTGTCTGGCGACTGTCTGGTGGCTCCGGTGTCTGTCTGGTGACTGTCTGGTGGCTCCGGTGTCTGTCTGGTGACTGTCTGGTGACTGTCTGGTGGCTCCGGTGTCTGTCTGGTGGCTCTGGTGTCTGTCTGGTGACTGTCTGGTGGCTCCGGTGTCTGATGACTGTCTGGTGGCTCCGGTGTCTGGTGACTGTCTGGTGGCTCCGGTGTCTGTCTGGTGACTGTCTGGTGGCTCCGGTGTCTGTTGGCTCCGGTGTCTGGTGACTGTCTGGTGGCTCCGGTGTCTGGTGACTGTCTGGTGGCTCCGGTGTCTGGTGACTGTCTGGTGGCTCCGGTGTCTGATGACTGTCTGGTGGCTCCGGTGTCTGTCTGGTGACTGTCTGGTGGCTCCGGTTTCTGTCTGGTGACTGTCTGGTGGCTCCGGTGTCTGTTGGCTGTCTGGTGGCTCCGGTGTCTGGTGACTGTCTGGTGGCTCCGGTGTCTGGTGACTGTCTGGTGGCTCCGGTGTCTGGTGACTGTCTGGTGGTTCCGGTGTCTGTCTGATGACTGTCTGGTGGTTCCGGTGTCTGTCTGATGACTGTCTGGTGGTTCCGGTGTCTGTCTGATGACTGTCTGGTGGCTCCGGTGTCTGGTGACTGTCTGGTGGTTCCGGTGTCTGTCTGGTGGCTCCGATGTCTGTTGACTGTCTGGTGGCTCTGGTGTCTGGTAACTGTCTTGGTGGCTCCGGTGTCTGGTGTCTGTCTGGTGGCTCCGATGTCTGTTGACTGTCTGGTGGCTCCGGTGTCTGGTGACTGTCTGGTGGCTCCGGTGTCTTGTGGCTGTCTGGTGGCTCCGGTGTCTGGTGACTGTCTGGTGGCTCCGGTGTCTGGTGACTGTCTGGTGGCTCCGGTGTCTGTTGACTGTCTGGTGGTTCCGATGTCTGGTGACTGTCTGGTGGCTCCGGTGTCTGGTGGCTGTCTGGTGGCTCCGGTGTCTGGTGACTGTCTGGTGGCTCCGGTGTCTGGTGACTGTCTGGTGGCTCCGGTGTCTGGTGACTGTCTGGTGGCTCCGGTGTCTGGTGGCTCCGGTGTCTGTTGACTGTCTGGTGGCTCCGGTGTCTGGTGACTGTCTGGTGGCTCCGGTGTCTGGTGGCTCCGGTGTCTGGTGACTGTCTGGTGGCTCCGGTGTCTGGTGACTGTCTGGTGGCTCCGGTGTCTGGTGACTGTCTGGTGGCTCCGGTGTCTGGTGACTGTCTGGTGGCTCCGGTATCTGGTGACTGTCTGGTGGCTCCGGTGTCTGATGGCTCCGATGTCTGTTGACTGTCTGGTGGCTCCGGTGTCTGGCGACTGTCTGGTGGCTCCGGTGTCTGGTGGCTCCGATGTCTGTTGACTGTCTGGTGGCTCCGGTGTCTGGTGGCTCCGATGTCTGGTGACTGTCTGGTGGCTCCGGTGTCTGGTGGCTCCGATGTCTGTTGACTGTCTGGTGGCTCCGGTGTCTGGTGACTGTCTGGTGGCTCCGATGTCTGGTGACTGTCTGGTGGCTCCGATGTCTGTTGACTGTCTGGTGGCTCCGATGTCTGGTGACTGTCTGGTGGCTCCGGTGTCTGGTGACTGTCTGGTGGCTCCGGTGTCTGGTGACTGTCTGGTGGCTCTGGTGTCTGGTGGCTCCGATGTCTGGTGACTGTCTGGTGGCTCCGATGTCTGTTGACTGTCTGGTGGCTCCGGTGTCTGGTGACTGTCTGGTGGCTCCGGTGTCTGGTGGCTCCGATGTCTGTTGACTGTCTGGTGGCTCCGGTGTCTGGTGACTGTCTGGTGGCTCCGGTGTCTGTCTGGTGGCTCCGGTGTCTGGTGTTCCGATGTCTGTTGACTGTCTGGTGGCTCCGGTGTCTGGTGACTGTCTGGTGGCTCCGATGTCTGGTGACTGTCTGGTGGCTCCGATGTCTGTTGACTGTCTGGTGGCTCCGGTGTCTGGTGGCTCCGATGTCTGTTGACTGTCTGGTGGCTCCGGTGTCTGGTGTCTGTCTGGTGGCTCCGATGTCTGTTGACTGTCTGGTGGCTCCGGTGTCTGGTGACTGTCTGGTGGCTCCGATGTTTGGTGACTGTCTGGTGGCTCCGGTGTCTGGTGGCTCCGGTGTCTGGTGACTGTCTGGTGGCTCCGATGTTTGGTGACTGTCTGGTGGCTCCGGTGTCTGTTGGACTGGCTGGTGGCTGCCTGGTGACCGTGGTGGATGTCTGCTGCGCGTCAGGCGTTGTCCGCTGTCTGTTCACCACTACTCTGTCCGTCAGGCGTTGTCCGCTGGCTGTTGACCGCTACTGTCCGACAGGCGTTGTCTGCCGTCTGTTGACCGCTAACTGTCCGTCAGGCGTTGTCCGCCGTCTGTTGACCGCTACTGTCCGTCAGGCGTTGTCCGCTGGCTGTTGACCGCTACTGTCCGTCAGGCGTTGTCGGGTGTCTGTTGACCGCTACTGTCCGACAGGCGTTGTCCGCCGTCTGTTGACCGCTACTGTCCGACAGGCTTTGTCCGCTGGCTGTTGACCGCTACTGTCCGACAGGCGTTGTCCGGTGTCTGTTGACCGCTACTGTCCGTCAGGCGTTGTCCGCTGTCTGTTGACCGCTAACTGTCCGTCAGGCGTTGTCCGCCGTCTGTTGACCGCTACTGTCCGTCAGGCGTTGTCCGCTGGCTGTTGACCGCTACTGTCCGTCAGGCGTTGTCCGGTGTCTGTTGACCGCTACTGTCCATCAGGCGTTGCCCGCTGTCTGTTGACCGCTACTGTCCGACAGGCGTTGTCCGCTGGCTGTTGACCGCTACTGTCCGTCAGGCGTTGTCAGGTGTCTGTTGACCGTTACTGTCCGCCGTCTGTTGACCGCTACTGTCCGAGAGGCGTTGTCCGCTGGCTGTTGACCGCTACTGCCCGTCAGGCGTTGTCCGCTGTCTGTTGACCGCTAACTGTCCGTCAGGCGTTGTCCGCCGTCTGTTGACCGCTACTGTCCGTCAGGCGTTGTCCGCTGGCTGTTGACCGCTAACTGTCCGTCAGGCGTTGTCCGCCGTCTGTTGACCGCTACTGTCCGTCAGGCGTTGTCCGCTGGCTGTTGACCGCTACTGTCCGTCAGGCGTTGTCCGGTGTCTGTTGACCGCTACTGTCCATCAGGCGTTGTCCGCTGTCTGTTGACCGCTACTGTCCGACAGGCGTTGTCCGCTGGCTGTTGACCGCTACTGTCCGTCAGGCGTTGTCCGGTGTCTGTTGACCGCTACTGTCCGACATGCGTTGTCCGCCGTCTGTTGACCGCTACTGTCCGACAGGCGTTGTCCGCTGGCTGTTGACCGCTACTGTCCGTCAGGCGTTGTCCGCTGTCTGTTGACCGCTACTGTCCGCCAGGCGTTGTCCGCCGTCTGTTGACCGCTACTGTCCGCCAGGCGTTGTCCGCTGTCTATTCACCACTACTGTCCGTCAGGCGTTGTCCGGTGTCTGTTGACCGCTACTGTCCGTCAGGCGTTATCCGGTGTATGTTGACCGCTACTGTCCGTCAGGCGTTGTCCGGTGTCTGTTGACCGCTACTGTCCGTCAGGTGTTGTCCGCTGTCTGTTGACCGCTAACTGTCCGTCAGGCGTTGCCCGCTACTGTCCGTCAGGCGTTTTCCGGTGTCTGTTGACCGCTACTGTCCGACAGGCGTTGTCCGCCGTCTGTTGACCGCTACTGTCCGTCAGGCGTTGTCCGCTGGCTGTTGACCGCTACTGTCCGTCAGGCGTTGTCCGGTGTATGTTGACCGCTACTGTCCGTCAGGCGTTGTCCGCTGTCTGTTGACCGCTAACTGTCCGTCAGGCGTTGTCCGCCGTCTGTTCACCACTACTGTCCGACAGGCGTTGTCCGCTGTCTGTTGACCGCTACTGTCCGTCAGGCGTTGTCCGCTGGCTGTTGACCGCTAATGTCCGTCAGGCGTTGTCCGGTGTCTGTTGACCGCTACTGTCCATCAGGCGTTGTCCGGTGTCTGTTGACCGCTACTGTCCGTCAGGCGTTGTCCGCTGGCTGTTGACCGCTACTGTCCGTCAAGCGTTGTCCGGTGTCTGTTGACCGCTACTGTCCGTCAGGCGTTGTCCGCTGTCTGTTCACCACTACTGTCCGACAGGCGTTGTCCGCTGTCTGTTGACCGCTACTGTCCGGCAGGCGTTGTCCGCTGACCGCTAACTGTGCATCAGGCGTTGTCCGGTGTCTGTTGACCGCTACTGTCCGTCAGGCGTTGTCCACTGGCTGTTGACCGCTAATGTCCGTCAGGCGTTGTCCGGTGTCTGTTGACCGCTACTGTCCGTCAGGCGTTGTCCGGTGTCTGTTGACCGCTACTGTCCGTCAGGCGTTGTCCGCCGTCTGTTGACCGCTACTGTCCGTCAAGCGTTGTCCGGTGTCTGTTGACCGCTACTGTCCATCAGGCGTTGTCCGCTGTCTGTTCACCACTACTGTCCGACAGGCGTTGTCCGCTGTCTGTTGACCGCTACTGTCCGGCAGGCGTTGTCCGCTGACCGCTAACTGTGCATCAGGCGTTGGCCGGTGTCTGTTGACCGCTACTGTCCGTCAGGCGTTGTCCGGTGTCTCGTGGCGGACCGGTGGCGGATCGTGTCGGCCTCTGACGATAAGACGCTGAAGGTGTGGTCTCTGGAGACGGGCCGCCGCCTCGTCACCCTGCGACAGCACACGGACGGCGTCACCTGCGTCCAGTTCAACGACTCCGTCATCGTCTCCGGCAGCTACGACAAAACCGTCAAACTCTGGGACTTCAGCGTCTGCTAGGCTGGGTAGCTGAGACAAAATTGTCCAATTCTGGGACCTCAGCGTCTGCTCGGCTGGGTAGCTGCGACAAAATTGTCAATTTTGGGACTTCAGTGTTTGCTACATTGGCAGCTGCGACAAAATTGTCCAAGTCTGGGATTTCAGCGTGTGCTAGACTGCGTCAAAACGGTCAAGCTCGGGGCTTAAATGTCTGCAGTGCTAGGCTGGTGGAACGACGCCCGGCAGTACCTTCTGAGTTCGCGGCGGCTAGAGTAGACGTCTGTCTCTGTATTTTGAGTGCCTCGCTTGTCATTGTCACCTGATTTCATTGTCTGCTAGCTGGCAATCTCTAGATATTATCGTTTGTTGAGCACTGTGTTCCTAGGACTGAGCGCCTTTTAGTGTCGGTCGCGTGCTGCGTGACCGAGCCCTGTGTTCTGCTGATTTCGCCTGCCGACACCGAGGCCCGGTGTCTGTGTGTCTATCCACCGTGTCGGTGGAGTATGTAGTATGACGTCACTGGTTACCGTCCCGGCGGCGGAGCTGGGCACAGAGCCCGGCCCGCCGCCGCCACTGTCGAATCTCCGTACGGCGGGTTGTTATCGTTGTTCTGTTAGTGTCCCGCTGTGTGAGGTGTCAGCCTGTGTGGCGCCTCCATCTCGCCCAGTGCAGCAGCCGAGCGTCACATGCAAATCCAACAGAGCGACGTGCGCTTCTTTTGGCAGCAATGACACGGGCTGCTATGGCCAACCGCAGTGTTGGCGTCAGGGCTTCTGATATTGCTTTTGTACTGGCGAGACGCGCATCGATTGTGTGTAGAAATGATGATATTCTGCCGCCGCGGAGTGTTTGTGGCACCCAATAGCAATCTATTTTGTGTATGGATACTGCTATCTTATTTTTAATATTTATACAAATATTTGTTTTAGTACGCTGTTTGTTTTCGCCGAGCGCGTTGGATACGGCTCGCAGAGAGAACGAAAAAAGCGAAATAGATCGCTTATGGTATGCAGTTTAGGGTTTATACAGCGCTAAGATTTCCTTAGTCACTTCGTACGTCCAGCACACGAGAACGGGCAGTGGCCGTCACAGTTCCGACGCGACGTCACTGGCCGTCTAGTGCTGACGTCGGACGGAGCACACACAGGACGGTGCCGTCTCGACAACCCGACGAGCCGCCCTCTATCAGTCGTACGTGTCGCGCCCTCCAGCCCGCGGCACCCGGGGGCTATCACAGTCGTACGTGTCGCGCAATACCCCACGCCGCGGCGCTCCAGCCAGCGGCACCCGCACCAACCAGAACACACACCATCCACAGAGCAGAGTGCTGCTCAGACCCAGTGAGACCCAGGAGAAGCGTGTCTCGCTGTCAATAGAGCTCAGAGCCAGTGAACGTAACATAATCACGACACGACACGTCTTGGAGAGAGTGGTTCCGTCCGTGTCGCAGATAGAGCAGCAGTCGCCGTGGTGTCGGCTTAAACAGAATAGATAGCTGCCAGGCTACCACGATACACAATACACAATGATCGATGAAAGATCGCATAGCCAACTGTGAACGGATAACTAGACAGTGGACAGACTCAGTGATAACTGATAAAGAGCACGTGTTGGGAGCCGCTCTCAGTCTCCACCTTGGCCGAGCACCACGCTCCACTTTGACGGGGCACTAAACAATGCCACCCCAGGCGTACTCCACGCCTGGGATTCCTGGCACACGGGCGGCCACCCCAGGCGTACTCCACGCCTGGGATTCCTGGCACACGGGCGGCAACCCCAGGCGTACTCCACGCCTGGGATTCCTGGCACACACGGGCGGCCACCCCAGGCGTACTCCACGCCTGGGGTTCCTGGCACACGCGGGCGGCCACCCCAGGCGTACTCCACGCCTGGGATTCCTGGCACACACGGGCGGCAACCCCAGGCGTACTCCACGCCTGGGATTCCTGGCACACACGGGCGGCAACCCCAGGCGTACTCCACGCCTGGGATTCCTGGCACACACGGGTGGCGCTAATAAGAACACCAGCTCGTTCCAGCTGCATGCCACGACTGATAATTATCCTGCCCAGCTGGAAGCATATTCGATATTGTCTTGGTAAACAAAACAAAGCGGTGCATTCCACAAGTAAATGCCATCACAGCGCGCGCATACTTTGATATCGTATCATGCCGTATGGGGACCTCGTAGTCAGGCATGTGGGTGGTATTCCCGAGCGCTCCAAAGGAATTATATGCCACACATTACGTTTCACGTAGGAGCGTCATATTAACTGCGCAGTTGCGTACAACCTTAACCTATAATCATCTATCATTGCACACCTCTAGAAAGCGCCACAAATTGCACGATACGACCCACACATTGGTCCTGGCAACTTCTAATAACGATAAAGCGAACGCGACTAGAAACCAGGCCAAGAGCAGTGTGCTAGTTGATCAACTATCAGTGGCCTCCACCAACCGAAACCTTCAACTCAACAAACTCATGACACACACAACGAAAAATATCACCGCTCAAACAAACCATCACTGCTGTTTCACACACTGCATATCACATTATTCTATCTCGCACGCCATTCGGTCGTACGTGACAGGAGGCACGATGAAAAGGAATGCAAGCAGACTGGCTCCACCTAAACATATCCCGACCAGACAGGACCTGACGCGACCAGGCCAGGTCAGGCCAGACCGGACAAGGTCGGAGCAGGTCAGCCCAGACCGGACAAGGTCGGAGCAGGTCAGGCCCAGACTGGACAAGGTCGGAGCAGGTCAGACCCAGACCGGACAAGGTCGGAACAGGTCAGGCCCAGCCTGACCCGTACAAGTCTGAGCAGTCACGACCCGATATTCTGGACAGACCAGACCAAACGAGGTCAACCCAGTCCACTCTCAGATCCTCAGACCACAGACCTCCGAGACAGACCCCGCCTCACCCGAGGTGGCAGTCTCTTCTGCACCAGCCGCGCGTCAGACTGTCCAACTCCACACTCACCACCGACACACGTCCACGCGGACACACGTCCGCGTGGACACACGGCTGACACACGTCCCCGCGGACACACGTTCCCGGCGGACACACATACCCGCGGACACACGACCCAGCGGACCCACGCCCCGGCTGACACACGTCCCCGCGGACACACATCCCGCGGACACGTTCCCGGCGGACACACGTCCCAGCGGACACACGTCCCAGCTGCTCCCTCGGAAGCAGCCAGCGGCGGCTGGTTAGGACAGCAGTAGGCAGAAACGCAGCACTGCCCGGCTACAGCAGACCGAAACCGACGTTACCTTCTCGAATGGCCAGCAGCAGGCCGCGTTCAAACTCCTGGTAGCTGGAGTGATCAGCCAGGCACAGCTGATTGAAACTGAGGGACACAGACATACACACGAAACTGTCAGATACACACAGTCAGCACAGCCAGCACAGCCAGGCACAGCTGATTGAAACTGAGGGACACAGACATACACACGAAACTGTCAGATACACACAGTCAGCACAGCCAGCACAGCCAGCACAGCCAGGCACAGCTGATTGAAACTGAGGGACACATACATACACACGAAACTGTCAGATACACACAGTCAGCACAGCCAGGCACAGCTGATTGAAACTGAGGGACACAGACATACACACGAAACTGTCAGATACACACAGTCAGCACAGTCAGCACAGTCAGGCACAGCTGATTGAAACTGAGGGACACAGACATACACACGAAACTGTCAGATACACACAGTCAGCACAGCCAGGCACAGCTGATTGAAACTGAGGGACACAGACATACACACGAAACTGTCAGATACACACAGTCAGCACAGTCAGGCACAGCTGATTGAAACTGAGGGACACAAACATACACACGAAACTGTCAGATACACACAGTCAGCACAGATACACACAGTCAGCACAGATACACACAGTCAGCACAGTCAGCACAGCCAGGCACAGCTGATTGAAACTGAGGGACACAGACATACACACGAAACTGTCAGATACACACAGTCAGCACAGTCAGCACAGCCAGGCACAGCTGATTGAAACTGAGGGACACAGACATACACACGAAACTGTCAGATACACACAGTCAGCACAGTCAGGCACAGCTGATTGAAACTGAGGGACACAGACATACACACGAAACTGTCAGATACACACAGTCAGCACAGTCAGCACAGCCAGGCACAGCTGATTGAAACTGAGGGACACAGACATACACACGAAACTGTCAGATACACACAGTCAACACAGTCAGCACAGTCAGCACAGCCAGGCACAGCTGATTGAAACTGAGGGACACAGACATACAGACGAAACTGTCAGATACACACAGTCAGCACAGTCAGGCACAGCTGATTGAAACTGAGGGACACAGACATACACACGAAACTGTCAGATACACACAGTCAGCACGCACCGATTCTGCTTCAACATAGCTTAAATTGATTTGTAAACGTATCTAGTGTAGCACAGCCATTTCCATATGGTAATGTACTTATCAGGAAATGCAGCTAGGAAAATAATACACTAGAAAAATACCCATAACTATAACCTGGAGTTGGGTGGAAACTAACAAGAGCCTTGTCACAAAATCGACAACAGAGCAGGGAAGGACCTAACCATTACAGTACTAATCACGTCTTCCCAGTTCCCACTATCTGCGGTGTCACTCTCATCTTCAGTGTCAGGTGTCAGGTGTCAGGTGTCAGGTGTCAGGTGTCAGTGTGTCAGTGTGTCAGTCAGTGTGTCGTGTTCGGTCTGACCGAGCCGCTCCTCTCACCAGGTGTGGGCCACCGGCAGGGCGCCGAAATCGGGATAGCTGGAGATCTGGAACTTTGGCATGAGCTCGGCGAACCCGCCGGCCGGCAGCCGGGCACAGCCGGTGGTGAACTGTAGCAGACGGGAGCCCTCCTCCGCTGTCCAGCGGGACACACAGGTCACACAGGTCACACAGGTCACACAGGTCATACACACGGGTCACATAGGTCACATAGGTCACACAGGTCACACAGGTCACACAGGTCACACATGTCACACACAGGGCACAGCCGGTGGTGAACTGTAGCAGACGGGAGCCCTTTTCCGCTGATAGAGGACACACAGGTCGCACAGGTCACACCCACGGGTCACATAGGTCAGACAGGTCATACAGGTCATACACACAGGTCACAGCCGGTGAACTGTAGAAGACGGGAGCCCTCCTCCGCTGATAGAGAGGACACACAGGTCACACAGGTCACACAGGTCACACAGGTCACACAGGTCACACAGGTCACACAGGTCACACAGGTCACACAGGCCACACAGGTCACACAGATCACACAGGTCACACAGGTCAGACAGGTAAGACAAAGGTCACACAGGTCACCACAGCCGGTGGTGAACTGTGGTAGACGGGAGCCCTCCTCCGCTGTCCAGCGGGACTCCGCCGTCCAGCGGGACACAGGTCACGTAGGTCACACAGAGGTCAGATAAGTCATACAGGGTACAGAGGTCACACACAGGTCAAAATAGTAGTATTTGTGTCTTTCGAGGATTTCATCACAAGTGACAACTGACAATACTGTTATCTCAACAAAAAGCCACTGTTCCGTTGTTTAGTCTTTCCACGTGATGAGGTAACCGTTTTAGATAGGTACGATCTCGTGACAAGCTCCGTAACAGAAAAATGCGAGATTGTAAGTTAAATTATTATACGGCAGCTAGTTTGTGCAATCCAAGAACGATAACAGGACGCTACGCATAACGCAACACCTAAGGACGGCAGAAACTGCAACTCACCCGAGAAGTTATCAAGAGCGGTCCAGAACCATCCGAGAACCTTCTCGAAGCCGGCATTGTGGTCGGTGACTGTGTGATGTCGTCTGAGTTCCGCCACGCTGAACTCACTGCTCCCGCACATCAGCAGCTGAGTACAGAGCACACACAGACCGACACACACACACACACACACACACAGACACACACAGACACACACAGACACACACAGACACACACAGACACACACAGACACACACAGACACACACAGACACACACAGACACACACAGACACACACAGACACACACAGACACACACAGACACACACAGACACACACAGACACACACAGACACACACAGACACACACAGACACACACAGACACACACAGACACACACAGACACACACAGACACACACAGACACACACAGACACACACAGACACACACAGACACACACAGACACACACAGACACACACAGACACACACAGACACACACAGACACACACAGACACACACAGACACACACAGACACACACAGACACACACAGACACACACAGACACACACAGACACACACAGACACACACAGACACACACAGACACACACAGACACACACAGACACACACAGACACACACAGACACACACAGACACACACAGACACACACAGACACACACAGACACACACAGACACACACAGACACACACAGACACACACAGACACACACAGACACACACAGACACACACAGACACACACAGACACACACAGACACACACAGACACACACAGACACACACAGACACACACAGACACACACAGACACACACAGACACACACAGACACACACAGACACACACAGACACACACAGACACACACAGACACACACAGACACACACAGACACACACAGACACACACAGACACACACAGACACACACAGACACACACAGACACACACAGACACACACAGACACACACAGACACACACAGACACACACAGACACACACAGACACACACAGACACACACAGACACACACAGACACACACAGACACACACAGACACACACAGACACACACAGACACACACAGACACACACAGACACACACAGACACACACAGACACACACAGACACACACAGACACACACAGACACACACAGACACACACAGACACACACAGACACACACAGACACACACAGACACACACAGACACACACAGACACACACAGACACACACAGACACACACAGACACACACAGACACACACAGACACACACAGACACACACAGACACAGACACACACAGACACACACAGACACACACAGACACACACAGACACACACAGACACACACAGACACACACAGACACACACAGACACACACAGACACACACAGACACACACAGACACACACAGACACACACAGACACACACAGACACACACAGACACACACAGACACACACAGACACACACAGACACACACAGACACACACAGACACACACAGACACACACAGACACACACAGACACACACAGACACACACAGACACACACAGACACACACAGACACACACAGACACACACAGACACACACAGACACACACAGACACACACAGACACACACAGACACACACAGACACACACAGACACACACAGACACACACAGACACACACAGACACACACAGACACACACAGACACACACAGACACACACAGACACACACAGCACACACACAGACACACACAGACACACACAGACACACACAGACACACACAGACACACACAGACACACACAGACACACACAGACACACACAGACACACACAGACACACACAGACACACACAGACACACACAGACACACACAGACACACACAGACACACACAGACACACACAGACACACACAGACACACACAGACACACACAGACACACACAGACACACACAGACACACACAGACACACACAGACACACACAGACACACACAGACACACACAGACACACACAGACACACACAGACACACACAGACACACACAGACACACACAGACACACACAGACACACACAGACACACACAGACACACACAGACACACACAGACACACACAGACACACACAGACACACACAGACACACACAGACACACACAGACACACACAGACACACACAGACACACACAGACACACACAGACACACACAGACACACACAGACACACACAGACACACACAGACACACACAGACACACACAGACACACACAGACACACACAGACACACACAGACACACACAGACACACACAGACACACACAGACACACACAGACACACACAGACACACACAGACACACACAGACACACACAGACACACACAGACACACACAGACACACACAGACACACACAGACACACACAGACACACACAGACACACACAGACACACACAGACACACACAGACACACACAGACACACACAGACACACACAGACACACACAGACACACACAGACACACACAGACACACACAGACACACACAGACACACACAGACACACACAGACACACACAGACACACACAGACACACACAGACACACACAGACACACACAGACACACACAGACACACACAGACACACACAGACACACACAGACACACACAGACACACACAGACACACACAGACACACACAGACACACACAGACACACACAGACACACACAGACACACACAGACACACACAGACACACACAGACACACACAGACACACACAGACACACACAGACACACACAGACACACACAGACACACACAGACACACACAGACACACACAGACACACACAGACACACACAGACACACACACACACACACACACACACACACACACACACACACACACACACACACACACACACACACACACACACACACACACACACACACACACACACACACACACACACACACACACACACACACACACACACACACACACACACACACACACACACACACACACACACACACACACACACACACACACACACACACACACACACACACACACACACACACACACACACACACACACACACACACACACACACACACACACACACACACACACACACACACACACACACACACACACACACACACACACACACACACACACACACACACACACACACACACACACACACACACACACACACACACACACACACACACACACACACACACACACACACACACACACACACACACACACACACACACACACACACACACACACACACACACACACACACACACACACACACACACACACACACACACACACACACACACACACACACACACACACACACACACACACACACACACACACACACACACACACACACACACACACACACACACACACACACACACACACACACACACACACACACACACACACACACACACACACACACACACACACACACACACACACACACACACACACACACACACACACACACACACACACACACACACACACACACACACACACACACACACACACACACACACACACACACACACACACACACACACACACACACACACACACACACACAGCGGCTGTGAGACATTGCTCAGGTGGGCGTCAGGAAGCGTTTTAGAGACAGAATGATGTCCTCTTTTCGAGCTTACATCTGCCGCTCCCGGGATGAAGGTTCGGACGACAGTCGAGAGTTTCCGAGTCTTGGCAGTGATACGATCGGACGCATATATAAAGAAAAGCGGCATATAACCCAGCATCTGTAGAAATCCTGCTCCAATCTGAAGAAGGCACGTTGTCAGCTACGTTACCCCTGATAATGACACGCAAGCAATGCGATCAGTGGTAACATAATATGAGCTGAGCTACACCAGTGGTAACATAATATGAGCTGAGCTACACTGAGCTGAGCCGAGCCGAGCTGAGCTGAGCTGAGCTGAGCTGAGCTACATTGAGCTGAGCTGAGCTGAGCTACATTGAGCTGAGCTGAGCTGAGCTACATTGAGCTGAGCTGAGCTGAGCTAAGCTGAGCTACATTGAGCTGAGCTGAGCTGAGCTGAGCTGAGATGAGCTGAGCCAAGCTGAGCTACATTGAGCTGAGCTGAGCCAAGCTGAGCTACATTGAGCTGAGCCGAGCTGAGCTGAGCCAAGCTGAGCTACATTGAGCTGAGCTGAGCCAAGCTGAGCTACATTGAGCTGAGCTGAGCTGAGCCAAGC